>JAVSBS010016489.1:0-18882 GCA_033124195.1 Coracias cyanogaster | reverse complement strand
GGAACTTCTGTGAAACCTGTAAGAAACAAACAGTCAGATGCAACCTGATATAAGAAAAAAAGTCATTTTATGAACTGGCAGTTTCATGAAAATGTACAAAAAGCTCTCAGATATATTCAACCCTAGAATTTTTGTTGAGGTGTTTTCTGAGGGATGTCAAAGTATTTTCAAATGCCTTTCATCAGATATTTCTCTAGTCATGGGACTTTATATAATAAAATCAAAGCATCTTAAACCATTGAAAGATTAGTACATTTGGCTAAGAATAGGAGGCACATTTAAGACAATTTAAAGTCTTTCAAAATATCTTCAGGATGAGACCACTGATGTTGAATTAAAAATTGTAATGCTAATCAAACTTCCAGATGGAACATCACACAAGCAAAACTTGTAAATAAAGTAAAGGCTGGATTAGGATTGTGTATTTCCACTGTATAGCTATGACGGCCTCTCACATGGTTTGGTCCCCAAGGATTCCTCAGGAGCAGTGATTTAGTCTCTTGCTTTCTAAAATGAGGAGACTTCTTAAAGGAGACAAAGAATGTAATTGAAGGACAATATTAGCTCTACCTTTCCTGAAGTCTTCACGCCTTTCCACAGACTAAAGAAAAGAATGATTACCACCACCAAGAGGCAAAGGGAAAGTTGCCAGCGAGGCAAGCCAAGGTCATGGATCCCACGGCTTTCGTGCAGGTGCAGAACTCCTCGCCTACATACCAGACACACAGAAACAAAGCAAAGTCACTGGGGGGAAAAGGCTCTTACATATCTCACCCTGTCAGCAGCCGATTGGATGTTGAATTACAGCAGTAGTTGCCCTACAAACATCACTACCAGGCAGTGAAATCTGTTTTGTGAAGCCATGTATTGTGGTTCTTCCCACAATGCCTTTATGGTGTCACTGGCCCATCAGCATCTGTTTAGCACTGTAGTGCCATAGTGGTAACACTCTCTTCTTCACTGGGAGTGTTTGGGGATTTTGGAAGTGTCAGTCCTTGGATCTTGCTTGAGCACTGAACAGCTGCCCAGAGAGGCTGCAGAACCTCCATCCCTGGAGGTTTTAAACTTTGGCCAGTAAAGGCCTTGAGCAGTCTGATTTACTTTCAAAGTTCTCCTAAGGAGTTGTATTAGATGATATGCAGAGATGTCTTTCAACCTAAATTATTTTGTGATTCTAGATAAGCAAACAGCTGGCTTCCTGCAACTTCAGCAGTTCCAAAGTTACTTTCAGTTTCTTTTTGAATAGGCTGTTGTGAAGCTGCAAAGCACTAGGTGGATAGGAAAAGCAATAGTTGGTAAATTTGATCTGGAGATAGTGCTCCGTGTTGTTCACTGGACAGTGGAAATTCTGTTGCTTACCAGGACAGGCTAATTCTTTTGAGATCTACACAGTGAAATGGATTGAAGCGTAGAAAAGAGCATTTGTCCTCATGACTGGTTATATCTATAATTAGAGTTGTCAAAACACATTGTGTGCAAAATGCCCGGGGATATGGGAGAGGTGTTACAGTGGCTATCAAAGTGTCTCTTGCTGCTTTTACAAATCTAAAAATTGTAGTAATATTTTGCTTTACTGCAAGCTGTATTTGGAAAGAGGAATGGCATTGCGGCTGGAGCCCTGCGCTAGAGCTAACTCCTGGTTCTGATATGGATCTGCAGGATGCTGGCTCAGGCTTTCAACTTCTTAGTGTTTCAGTACCCATCCAGATAAAATGGTCATGACCTTCCTTCTCTCCTCCCCTTTCTCTATCATATTTTACTTTCTGTGAACTGCTTGGGTAAAATAGAAAGTTCATCTCTGTTGGCTTCTCATAGCACCATGGTAGTACAAACAAATCGAAGAAGCCCTTTGCACTGGACCTTGATATATTTTATGAAGATAACTGCATTTTAGAGAAGCTGAAGTGCTGAGTGATTTGCCCTGCATGACTGCAGACATAAAGCAGACTAAAGCCTAAGGATTCCAATTCCAGCCCCACTGGCTGTCCCTGTACAATCTCTTACCAGATAAATGATGCTTCAGAATTAACTTAAGCACTTGTCTTATCAAGTCAGAGATACATGAGATAGTTCAGTAAGTTCCAAGATAGGGCAAACTTGTGTCAACTTCAATAGGGAGAACTGAAAACTGTCTCTGTACTACTTAAACTGTAGAAACATGCTGGGAAAATTAAGGCCCATTAGAACAATTCATCTAGTAATATGGGAAAGTTGCATACAATTCCCTTTTGATCCCTAAAGCACTGAGATATGATCAGCTAAGAACTGTAACACTTCTGCTTCTGTAGCTTCTCATGTTTAGTAACAAGTGCTCCATTTCTGAACTGTTTCTATGATTAATCCCAGGTTGGATCAAAGGTACTTCTAGAAAGCATCCATCTAAATTAAGCAGCTGATGTGTTTCTGTTGCATTGTAAGGCTAATAATAAGTGAGGCGTTGAAAGGGTAGTGACCATGTGTTTGTGCCATGTATTCAGGAATGTTCCTATATAGAAAGCATGAGGTGAGTTTTTAACTGCTATACAACAATATAGCTGTTACCGGCACATAAAGTAAAACATAGAGGCACGCTATTATCTTCCGTTAAGTGTAAATAAATAGGTAGGTCTCATTCAACTTTTGCTTAGAGTGTGAATGAAAGCCCCTTGTATTGCTGCTAATAAAGCGTGATTTCCCAGAGGATCCACAGGAGTGAGTGAATCCTGGGCAGGGATGCCTGACTCCATTCTGAATTTATCAGCTTGGGCAGTGATAAGTATAGCTGGGAAAGGCTTCCCAGGTTTCTAGTCAGAACATTTGTCCGGGATATTGGGAGAGTTTTGATAGTCTGTGCTATCACACTGCTATTGCTGTCAGAGCTGGAGGTTGTAAAGGAAGTCCTTTGGATTATGATCTCTAGATGTCTACTCAGAGAAGCTGAATCTGAACTTGCATTCTCTGTGCTCATTTAACTTTTAATTCTTCTTGCCCAAATAGTTTTCTGGAGATGTAAAGAGCCTGCTTCCTTACGTGCTTGCTTTTCAAGAAACAGCTAGCAATGTATCTTACTGTTTGGAACACTTGCCAGAACTGCCATTTCAAATGCGGGATTCCCAGGATTTTCAGAGTATCTATTCCAAGAGTTCTGCTCCCTTAATCAGGATAAGGGATCATAAATAGGAAGAGAAAAATACTTTTGCAACCAGTCAAAACAGCTGTGTAACTGGGCAACTAAGCAAGGAAATCTTAATAGACAGCTGCTGTTTCTGAGCTGTAGTTCTGGCTGGTTTTGCTTCCTTTTCACTTTTTCATCATTTTTTGTTGTTCTTGTAGTTGTGACCTCTGAAGAGAAGTCACAGCTTTCTGAAAGATGCCCCTTTTTGACGGTTGCTGGGAAGTAGTTTAGGAATGTTTACCTAATAGAAGCTACATTTCTGTTCAGTGGCACTGTAAAGTATAAAAGATCTAGTGCTAGACTGATTTAGGTTAAGATGTGGTGACATCTGCAGAGATGGAGGAGAGAAACACTAAACCTTCTTGGTTTGAAGGATATATCTCTTTAATGTTCTTTGAAAAACAGGCATTTTGGGAGGAAGCTTGAATTTGAAAAGAACTTTGAATTCATCACGTTCATCCAAGTTACCATATGTCAGTGATACTATAGAAAATCCAGTTAGCTCAGTTGTGCCACAATTACTTGTGTTCCACATCAAGGAGTACTTATTTCAGGAGCAGCTGAGGCTGTTTTCAGCCTGTCTTTATTAAGGCAGGTTGAGCGATAAATCCCTGACTGGCTGCCTTAGATTATACTTGGTCAGTTCCCTTATACTGGCTGCAAAGAGGAAAAGTGAAGATGCTGCAAGATTCCCCCTTTGGGAAGCTCTGAGGTCAAAAGACCTGAATTTGCAGCCTCTTAATATTACAGCAGAATAATGCAACATGGCCAATATCCATTCCTGAACTGAAGTTGCCTTCTAGCTGCAGAATTGTCCCATTTCCCAATGTGATACAGACATACACAAGCTATAAACAAAAGGGCATAAAATGATCTCGCATAAATTCCTGAGCCAGGGAACCAGGGGAGATACAGCACCAACTATTATCAGCCTCTGTTGTCTGGCAACTTCTTTAAATGATACCCAGCGCTACCAAGAATGTCTTAAGTAAAAGCTTCTGAAAGTGATTTTCGTTTTCTAAGTCTAAAGATTTGTCCAGTTCTGCTAACAAAATAAACTCTAATGATTCAGAACTCTAAGTCAAAGAGAAAGGAAAAATCAGAGGCAGTAAGATAGCTAGAATTAGTATTTTGCCTGCAGATGGTTGTTGTTGAGAATAGAATGAAATGAAATTAAATGAATGAGAAATACATCCAAAAAGGAGGAGAAAATGTAATGGGGGAAAGGTAGAGAACAAACATGAGCAGATGGAGCTGATAGGAAGTAGAACAGGGACCTATTATACTGTGTTGAGCAATGTAGAAGTGGAGCTGATAAATGGTTTAAGCTTTCTTATATTCAGTCGGAGCTCTAGCAATATTTAATTCAGCACCAGGAATTAAAGAATATGCACTAGAGAGAAGTTTTGGTTTTGCTGGGTTTTTTTATCAGGGATTTGTGCAAAGGAACCCGATTTATGCTAAGACTGCTTTCCATGGGAGGGAGCGTAAATTACATTTGCAATGACTTTGAGACCATACATCACTGTAAATAGTGATCCCAAGAGCCTTCGTGCCTATCTGCATGAGGAGCAGGAATGTGAAGGGATTTCAGAGTGAAGCTGCGCTCGGAGATTCTGATTGCTGTCTTTGGGAGATTTCTTCTTGTTCTGTCTTTCCCTGTGGTCTCTGCTGGGAAGGTTCCCCTAGTCACCTAATAACTCTGGCACCAGTTTTTGCCTTACTTCCACACTGCATTCAGCAGAAGGAAAAAGCGATTTTGTTTGCTGGTACCTCACACCTAAACCCTACTTAGACGAATTGTTGAGGAGGCAGCGCTTGGTGGGACCCAGTAAATGAAGGATGCAGTCATACTTCTAATAATAGGTAGTGTTGGAACTAATAAATTTCTCTCTGCCTTAGTGTTCCTATCTATAAAATGAGGATTATTATAAACCTTTGCTTTGTCTCCAGTCTGAGCAATTCAGAACATACTCCTCATGGCATTGGTGACTATTTGAGTATAAACAGGGAACCAAACCAAAGGAAAAAGCAATGTCAGGGATCGTGATCTGAAAATTACTCTGGATCTTGTTCACTCCGAAACATTTAATCCATAGCCAGAACACAGAAGGTAAGAGTTTTAGGCGTAGAATTCTTTCTAAGGACTTTCTAAGGAGCCTATTGTATTATTCATCTTTAGGCAGATTTACGTGATTGCATTTTGGAAATTTAGAAGCTTTTGTACAGACAGATGAAGTTAAAGGTCTTGGAGTAGGTCTCATTTTTCTAATCCCGAATCAATTACAATTTTAGATTTCAATCCAAATATGATTACAGGCAAAAGCAGTTCACCTAAATTTGATGTGATCAATAGAAGGGTGTCATTCATCTACGCAATTTTTATATTTTGAGATTTGTTCAGATAGCAAAAATGTCATCAACTTGTCAGCAAATAAATATGTTAAATAACAAATATATTTGTTAGTTAGCATATTAAGTGCTTCTTAGAAGTACTGAAGTTTTAAAACTTCCAAGCATTCCTAAAAGTTAGTAGTCACTTCTATGGCATCAGATCCAAATGGCTTGCATAAAGTAAACGTCAGCAGATTGGCTAAGATGCAGATAGATTCAGTCCTTGTCTCCTGAGCTCTGCTCCCTGTTTCGGTAGATAGACTAGGTTTATTTATGATTTAAAACTTAATGCAAATTGTGGATTGAAGATGCTAAAGGACTGTCGGTGTATACAGTGTGCAATCTATGGAAATTAAATTACATACTTAGTTTAGAAGGCAATTTGAAGCATGATAATTGTGCTTAATTAAAAGGCTCTCTTATGTGCATCTCTTACGTTATATATTTGGGCAACCATAGTTCAGTCATCACTGCTACCAGTTTCCTTCAGACTATAAAATAGATTGGTTCTTTTATCTGTGGAAGCTTGGGCTGTCTTGCAGTAAGCAGAAATGGATGGAGTTGTTTTTGCACGGTTTGCCAGGATCTGTGTATTTTTACTTTAGGTACAGCACTGCTTAAATTCAGCTATACCGTTTCCATGGTGGTTTGTGTCCACAATGTGTGTGCCCGCAGCTGTGTGGGGCAGAGCTTGTGGTACAGACCCTGCAGACCTGAGCTGGCTCCGTGCAGACTGAACACCAGTGTCTCTTGACTGTAACTCTGGGGCTAGGGGTAGTGGCGTGGCTCCACATGAAGTCAGCAAAGTGCCGTGGGGTTAGCCTGGCTCAGACCCGGCTCTGCCATATATACAGCTGGTGTCTGAGCTGCCTGGGTGCCTCTGGGAGCTTTGTAAAGAGCTCTGAGTCCGGCATCACTGCAAGGCAGAAGGATAGGCTGGCTCCAGGAGAGTGCTGTCCCACAGCCAAGAGCACAGGAGAGTGGTGCCAAGCCATCGGAGGTGCAGTGCTATGTGAGCTACGTAGCTCTCCCCAACCCTGAGCACTAGGCAAGCTTTCGAGGCATGCCGGGGGCTCTGCAGCAGCCAGCTTGGGCTCAACTGGACCTACTCACTTTAGCTCTGTTGGATTTTGCATTGTCTTCTGCCAACACCTTTGTTGTCTGGGTTTTTCTGCTACTCGAGATATTTCAGCTCCCTCTTGTGTTGGAGAATGGAGCTGTGTCATAGACTTCAAGCTAGTTTTTGGGAATCGCTTCAAGGTAATTTGCCAGGGGCACCCTAGCTGGCATGTAGTAAATTATTACTTGTATTGAATGAAATGGTATTTCTTTTTGCATCATAAGAATCCTGAAATTATATGTGGCCACTAGAACTAAACTCTTCATTCACTGAGAATATTTATCTAAACTCACTGAAGTCTTTACTTCGCTTAATTCTCCCATTAACTTAATTCTGACCTCCCCTGCTATTTGTGCCACACTTCAGCACATTCAAGTCTGCACAACGCTCTGAAAAAGAGATTTTCAAAATCTGCTTTTAAACTCACTATATTAAGATTTGCCAATAGAAGGGAAATGCTTGAGTGTCACACCTCTGTAGATCTAATGATACATAAATACATAAAATACTAGTGGTGGTACTATGTCAGTTCTGTACTGTAGAGAACATTTAAGGGGAAACAGGTGAATACAAATAAATGGGTGTTCACATGTGTGATACCTTCATTGGCTTTGTCTTGAGCAATATGTGCAGAGGTAGATGTTCCACAGAGAAGGGCTCTGCTTCTGCTTGCCAGGATTTCAAATGCAAGGTACTATAGGGGAGGTGTGGTTGTAATCACAGAATCATAGAATGCCAGGTTGGAAGGGACCTCAAGGATCATCTAGTCCAACCTTTCAAGATAGAAAATACAATTTAAATGAGATGGCTCAGCACCCTGTCAAGCTGAGTCTTAAAACTGTCTAATGTAAGGGAATCCACTACTTCCCTTGGGAGACTATTCCAACGTTTAATTGTTCTCATTGTAAAGAATTTTCTTTTGGACTCCAATCAGAATCTCTCCAAAAGCAACTTGCAGCCATTCCCCCTTGTTTTTTTCATGTGACTCCTTGTAAAAAGGGAGTCTCCTTCATCTTGATAGCCACCCTTTATCTACTGGTACGTGGTGGTAAGGTCTCCCCTAAGCCTTCTTTTCTCAAGACTGAACAATCCCAGTTTTCTCAGCCTTTCTTCATAGGGCAGGTCTTTTGGACCCCTGATCGTCTCATGGCCCTTCTCTGGACCCTTTCCAGCCTGTCCATGTCTTTTTTGTATAGGGGGGACCAAAACTGAATTGAGTACTCAAGGTGTGGCCTGACTGGTGCAGAGTAAAGTGGGACAATTACTTCTTTATCTCTGCTGGTGATGCCCCTTTTGATATAAGCCAGCATCCTGCCAGCTCTCTTTGCTGCTGCAGCACACTGTTTACTCATGTTGAGCCCACTGTCCACCAAGACCCTCAGGTCTCTCTCCATAGGGCTGCTCTCAAGCCAGATGGATCCCAGTCTGAGCTGAAGTTATGTATTCCCAGGTGCAAGACCTTACACTTGTTTCCATTGAACTTTGTAAGATTCCTGCTAGCCCATTCCTCTAGCCTGTCCAGATCCTCCTGGATCTCCCTTCTGGAGTGTCAACTACACTTATTTTTGTCATCAGCAAACTTCATCAGGGTGCCCTTGATCTCAACATCCAAGTCACTTATGCAGATATTAAACAGCACTGGGCCCAATACTGATCCCTGGGGGACCCCGCTTGTGACCGGTTGCCAGTTTGAGAATGAGCTATTTACCACCACCCTCTGGGTACGGTCTGCCAGCCGGTTCCCCACCCACCGCACAGACCATTTGTCTAGGTCGTAACTTGTGAGTTTTGAGTAGTGACTGCTCAGAGCCTGATACCACTACCAAACAACGGCATGCAGTGTGATGTGCAGCTCCTGACACTTGTAATGTCTCCTAATCCGCCCCTGCAAATTTCAATTGGCCAAGTGGTCATTGTTCCAGTCTCCTGGACTTGCTGTGCAAGGGTGTGGTGTGGTTTAGGAATCCTTTCCATGAAGCTGTCCAAAGCCTAAGAGCATGTGTACATGCTTATATGGATTGACTTCCACTGTACTCACATTTAATTTCTTTTCTCTTTGTGTAAGTAAGTGGCCAACAAATGTGAAGATGTGAACATATGTGAAAAGTAAATTTCAAAGCTGTGCATGTAAATATTTGTGGGATAGCTGTTTTTATTTCATGCATGTAAATAATTGCACCAGAAATTTCTGTGCACTGAGTCAAAAAGGGAAAGATTGAGTTACCTAGTTGAGTCCAAAAAAGTCAATGCACTCAACAAGTAAATGTGTAGGGATGTAAATACGTTACTCAGGCTATGGATGTGTAAACAACGCACCCAGACACTTCCTAAATCGCCTGTGCAGTTAATATAGAATTGATATCTAAAGCAGCTTGCTCATTGCTACTTCAGCAATGCGGCCATAAATTTCCTACATAAAGTATTTACTAACGTACCTGATTCTAAGCCCCTTGAGATGAGAGGAGGAGTTCTGTTACAGTCAGGGGATTCTCTAGGGGTGGAAGTACAGAACCTGGCTACAATTACTGTTAATCTTCGATTGCATGGTGTTGATGGTAAACAGGTGACTGCTACACAACTTCAAACCCGTCAGAAACATCTGACATTTTTCCTTTCAATTAAGATGCAAAAGATGAGTAAGTCCAGATATCTAGAGAGGTTCTTAATTTCTCATTGCTTATGAACTAGCCAGTTAGTTTATAGGCACAGATGTCATGTGAAGAAACCTCTTAAAGAAGCTTCAGATGCGTTGAATGAAGTTTGTTGTCCAGGAAAGTGGTATATCATTGAGAACTGCTGATCATCTTTAGCATGAGCACCAGATGCGATTAGCAGAATATCGGGCCTATCAGCTCTCATTTAGTTCTTGTTACCAGTTTTTATAAGCCTTTATAGGCAGAATTGCTTATGTTTCCTTTTAAAGTGGTATTTTCTGTCTTTCGGGAGAGGTAGCTTCACAGCTGTTTTGTGGGGATAGTTCCTGCAGTTGCCTTTGGAGCACATGGTGTTGTTCACTCCATTTGATGTGATACTAAACTGTGTGGACTCTTTAGTCTGTGGTGGTTATTCTGTTTCAAGACTTGGACTGCAAAGCACAAACCTATTGGTTTATAAAAGTAACTTTTGCTGTATAGGGTGAGGATTTTTTCAGGATATTCTTGGTTCACACACTCCTCATAAATTTGTGTTCATAAATATAATAGATGTAGACTCCTTTGTCTGAACATGGTCTTTATTCCTTGTTCTTAGGTAGCTTTTTGCAATTACTCCCAGCTGGGCAGACTTGTGAATTCTGTGAATTTCCTTTGCTGAATCTGGCACGAAAATTTCCCTGTAAAAATGTGGTTTATTTCTTACGCAAAAAGAACGGATTACAGCCCTGAGAAAAAGTACATCAGAGGAAAATAGCCATACCTCAATACATTTGTTGACAATTTCACTGTTTTGTTTAAAAATTGGCAGGATTTGTTCCTACAACAGATGATGATGTTTTGCAGGCACAGTACCTCGTGAGAATAGCGCTTTGTTCCTCCAAACGGGTATTTTTTAATTGTTAGCGTAAATGAGAGCAAGATGGTAACAAACTTTTCAAAACACAAGAATGGAGAGAACAAATATAAAGTTTGCTAGTATTCAGGTAAAATAGTTAAATAGGAGTGATAAGGAGTAGATGGGGGAAAGTTTTTTGCACTGATGCACTTGCATTCTACCAAAAATAAATTTTATAATGAATTATTTTAACATATGTTGAAAGGATAGAGGTCCTTTGCATTTTGTGTGTTCAATTCCAAACCACTGAAGAGGGAAGTAATTAAAGTAACGTGCATCCCCAAAGAAACACAGAATTGACATCTTGTTCCTAACTGGATTTTTTGTGACTGCCCATGGCTAGCAGAAGGACACCAGTTTTTATCAGGTTTTGGAGTGCTTGCTTCCTCAGTTTGCAGTGTATGAATACTTTATAATTGATTTTAACCATCTCTAGTGAAGTATTTATTGTAGAGGTTCTGTTCCTTCCTGTTGTAAGCAACTGTCCAGTTGGCCTGAATAAAGCCAAAGTGACTGAAACCAGACTTAGTAAAATGAAACAGTCTAGAAAGCCTAAAATGTAGAACCACTTCAACCTGAATTATTGCCCAGCTCCTAAGGCTTGAAAGCAAGCCAGATAATGTTTGTCGAAGTCTGCCTGTCCCTGCCTTGGCATGGCAATTGCAGTTTAAAGTGATTTCTTCCAACTTTGAGGCTTAGAAGCTTCTCCTTCCTTTCTGTCCCTGTCAGATACTGGAGAGCTGAAAGATTTGGCCTAGATTCTATGCGAGTTTTCCCTTCTCTCCCTCAATGTAAGTGGTGAGAATCAGCATATTTCTGTTGAACTTAGAGGTGCCTTTCTTGAAATATTAGATGAGCTATAACATTAGAGTACTCCCACATCTTCCTACAGTTTATTCCTGTGCTGGTGGCGATAGAGATGGTCAGCTCTGGCAGCTGCATGGTTTTAGGAAATAATCTACTCTAAATTCAAGGCAAGGCCAGCTTTGTGTAAAGGAATCATGTCTCAAAGAGAACAAGTGTCTGTTTCTCTTAAGGGTGACCACACCAGCTTTCTGCCTGGGACCTGTTTTACTTTGTACCTCTTTTTAGTCATTCTCTCTCAACTGCAAAACAGATGTTTGGTGTTTGCATATGTTCTTGATGTACAATCTAGAGAACCGAGTTCAAGCTGTACCACTTCATATGTAGAGGCCGAAGACTTAAGTGCTTGGGCATTAAGTGCTAAACATAAGGATGTTTAGGATCCTCAACAAGTTTTCCATAAGCTGCGGTGCATCCCAGTAGCACAGAGCAGCGAGTTCTTGTTACGCTAGTTACTGTGGTTGGAAACATGGCCCCACATACTCCTAACTGGATGGTCTCCCCTGTGCCTTGGTAGTACTGAGGAGAATAACGGAACTTATTTTCATCTCCACTAACAAAATCACTCTAATTCTATATTTTTAGTGGGCATCAGTGCTATTGCTGTTTGCAATCCCTGTTTTAAGAATAGTGATTATCATACCTTGTGTTAGCCTGGAGGCTGGGCCTCCATAGGTATCCCACTGAAGTCTAAGCAGCATAGTTTGATGTCCTGCTGGTGTAAAAGTAGCTGCTTGTTTCTCTATATAACTGATAAAACTCAGCCTGCCACATTAAGTCTATTGCCCCTGAAATAATTGTTTCTGTTGTTGCTAATATCTTGCACCACGGGATAGCAATATGAACCTTAAGATACTAAACTTGATCACAGAATTGGGAAACCAGTATCTTCTTGATGCTGTTACTTGAAAACTCTTACTCATCTGCAGTATTACTGAGGAAGGATCAATTAGCTATCCAGTTGATAATGTGTGATTTCTGGCTATTAGGAATAGACTAACGTGACACAAACTATTTCATCAGGAGCTGTAGTTCTCCTCTGGCAAAGATTTGTTGATTAAGAGGTGGCAAATGGCTACATACCAGGAAGAATCAGATGTGAGTCCTACACAGACATTTGGGTCAAGTTCAGTGATAGTTCAAGCAGTAGTGCAATATGGCATAAAGACACGTAATATTCTTAAAGGAATATTCAGCCTTTGCTTGAAGGGGTTTTCAGAGGGTATGTAGCCAGTCAAGACCCTTGCTTGTACTGGTACTTAGCACACTGCATCCAAAAAGGGTGTGTCATTTTGTAAACCCACTATACTGATGTGGATTTAGTATTACATCATCACTTCTGTTTCCTGCCCCTGTTGCATGCAGTATGAATCTTTATAATCAGAAGATTCAGCTCTCCCTGTTGTAAAAAGACCACAGGAATGAGTTAGTTTAGTTGATGTAAGAGAAGAAACACTGTTTTCTCAATGGGGCTACCTTTACTAGGTTGGATCTGAATATGGTAAAACTTTGCGCAAGTTTGGGTCCACACCTGAGCTGTCCAGCTGGACTTGGTGAGTTAATCCAAATACTGGATATGTGAACATAATGCCCCTTGTGATCCTCTGTTTTTACAGCTGGGAGAGCAGATGTTACAGAGGGGGTTACGTGAGCGGTTATTCTTCTCTTTTTTTGCAATATAATCTTGTTGTTCATAAGTACAGGGCGTATGAACTTAATTATGGCCCCAAAATTCAGGTATCAAAGCATAATGAAATGTCCAATTCCCTTTTTATTCTTACCTTCTGAAAACTGCAACTTGTATCTATTTCACAGTGAGGAAAGAACCCTAATATTTTAAGTTTCAGTGCACAGACAGAATCACAAGTTCCCCAGATCAGTGGAACTAAATCAAAACATTGTGAATAGATTCTATCACAGCCTCACCCACTACTAAGTCAAAATCATACCCCAAGCATGGTATGACAACAGAAAATATGTAGAATCATTTTTAAATCATAAAGCAGCAAAGCAAGTAGGAATTGCATTTTGCTTTACAAGGGCTTAAGCACAAGGAAATAAGAAAACCTGTTTGTAAATGCTGTTCACATGAAAGTTCTCTAATAGTGCAGTTCTTGGAAGATGCTGAATGTGTAATCTCTTATAGCTCACTTGAAAGTCAGGTTCTGTCAGTGGAAACATGCATATATACACCTTTTGTTATAAATGATCTATCTTTACGTTTGAGTTGTGAGCAGAGCATATATTGTCTTTGTAAGGGCAGTAGACTTCCTAGCTGTCCTGTTTGCCATTGTAGCGAGTTCCTTTGAACTCAGCCCCCCTTATTGTTCTTAAAGCACTGAGTTTATTTTACCCAAACCCCTGCCAAAGGTTTGTGTACCGCTACTGATCTTTGACTGTGCTGTCTTCAGAGGAGAAATAGCAGCCACAAATGTTTCAGAGCTGTAAACACAGACCTCAAGATCGCTACTGTAGCCAGGCATGGTGTAACACATGCCAAGTTATTCATGGTAACAACAGTGGTGTCCCGATGTTTCTACAGGGTTGGACTCACTGTTCAGCAGGTGTGTGCCCTGATGTCCTTCTATTCCCAACACGGAAATACTGATTATTCAAATTAATTCAACAGCTAATTCAATTAGTCTGATGCCCATCCTCCTTTCTTTATCCTAATCAAATCCCACTTTCCCCTGGAGGTCTGTAATACAGTTGTTTATACACAGATCAATATTTTTGCTTCATAGTGTAGTTGTTAATTTATTTACCTTTTGGGGTTTGATTCCAAGTGTTTGATCTGAGTGTGCCTTTGCCTGTCTTGGCCTGTATTGCAGAATGCTCTTTTGCTTAGGAGTTAGAAGCAGCCTGTCTTTCTGCAACTGTGGTGCTCTGCTTCTGCTCAGTGCTTCATCTCACTTCATTGAACTATTGAAGCAGCTGAGCAAACAGAGGTCTGCCCTGAGATATTTTACAAGTACAGAAACAGGCCAAGTCTGTTGAACAAATGATTATTTTAAAGCCTTAAAGTCAGCTCAGTTTGGTGTGCAGTCCTCATCTTTGTCAGAATATTGCTGTGTTTCATCACCCCGGCAAACTTAGTGCAAGCCAAAGGGGTGCCTTGGGGAAGCTTTGTCTTTTGTCCGGTTCTGTTTTGCACAGTGGCAAGTATTGCATTTGTACAGCAATCAAAGCTCGCAGAGGCAAGAGCCTTAATCACAGAGAAACACAGATCAGCATTACAACTGCATCTAAACATTTGTCTTCTGATGTGTATTCAAGAGGCTGGATGCTAAGCTATTTTACCTTCCAGAGGAAACACTCTTAGACACAGTATTCTGAATAAATAACAAAGTCAACACTTACTCATAAAATTCAGCTGCAGGAGTGAGCTTGTACTTTGAGTATTTGGTACCATTGCCAAGCACTGATGCGTTGAAGAGTTTGGGATCTGTACAGTTTGGACTGTTCCAGCTGTTGTCGCAGTTTGTCCAGGGAAGCTCAAATGTGAATGATGAAAATAGATAATAGAGAGACCAAGCTATGATAACGTTGTAGTAGAAACCCACGTAAAGGGCTATGAGTATCACTGCATAGCCTACACCTAAAGACAAAGGAAAACTAGATTATACATTGCATTTTATATGCAACAGTATATGCAAACACTGTAGTTAAACTCAGCCGTACAGGGCTGCAAATTCATTGTAGATCTTCAGACCAGTAAAAGGAATTTTGACATTTACGTACACACATGTGGACACAGTGTCACTGACCTTAAAACAAAAAAATACATGAATGATTTTGGAAAATGACTGGCTTTTAGCAAATCCAGTTGTTTGCCAGAAAAAGAAATTAAGCAGTGCAATGTCAATATTTGCTCTTGTACAACTCCATTGCTGATTTGCTTCCAATGCAGAAGATTACAAGCCCATGTTAGGAGTGAAACTCACTTAGTCTTTGGAATGTCAGAGTCTTTGGCAACTTTTCTTGGAAAAGTAAAGCTCCAGACTTAAGTGAAGTTTCCCTCTGCCTCACATTCCCACCCTCAGCTAGTTCGGAACAGACACGGATCCTTCTCCCGTTACTTTCCCATTGTTACTCTCCCTATTGGCTTTAGTCAGCATGTGGCTAGGTCCAAACCACACACGAAACAGTCTGTGTTGTTCCACCAAGGGGATCCAAGCGGTTCTTGGGCATGCCAATAAATCTCGGTGAAGACCAAGCTTGGGGCTAAACTGTGTGTGGACCTTCAAACCATTTTGTTATTTCCTCAGGATTACAGCATCCCCACTGTAATCATTCTCTTTTTGTCTTTCGACATTTGGTTGGTATTTTTGCATACTCTGGAGTGTGCTTGGAGGGTCCCTTTAGCAAGAGAGTGCATGTTTAGCTCATGAAAATGGACATTTTCAAAGGGTTTGGGAGGGAGCTTTGGTACAAATGTCAGATCAGAACAAAGGTTTGTTGCCAGAATTGTTCAGAAAGTTTGCGTTATCTTGGCTTTTGTCATTCTTCCTTTATGCTGTGCGCAGCATTGTTCTCTGAATCCTACCCCAGAGCTGCATCTATTACACATAACAGGTAGAGACTACAGCTGGTTTGTGACTATCATCGCTGTGCTATCACAGCACCTACGTGGAAACCTTTACTTCTAATTTTCCTGGGTTTAGTTTTTTGGAGGTACTGCATTGGAGGCCTAGCAGTTGGAGATGATTAGGCTTTCATATTTCTTGATAAAGCAAAGAAGTAATGCACACTTGGAGTATTAATCCTTGGTTTAAAATTAGCATAGGAACAGATGCTGACCCTGAAGGAGCTGGCAGTGCAAAGACTGCTGCATATACCAATGTTAGTCTTTGCTCTTCAGGAGGCTTTTAATACATAGACCAGTTTGCTCATCCCTAACATTGAGGAAAAGATTGTGAAAGTAAAGATGAAACTGTGTCTTCAAATCCTTGGTGCTTAAAGGAGTCCAGTACATGAACACTCAGACTGTAGTGATACACTATAATCAATAGCATGGAGCAGGGGTGGCATCACCCAAGGGGATAACTCTTTAATATTTATGTGAATATTAAAATACTAAGTACGAATAATATATGTTGCACTTAAATTGGATGACTTCTGTTTAAAAAAAGCATTCTTGAAATTCCTCCAAGTCAGGAGGACAATGATAGATATTTAATATCAAGATCAAAAAATACAGCATCAACTGTATTTTAAATGTCACTCCTAAAATCTTAAGAATGTTTGGGAATGAATTCGCTCTCCTGTTTCTAGGGCTAGCTTTTCTCAAAGGTAATGCTGCACCACCCACAGCCTAAAATAGACACCGGAAAATGCAGAGAAGAAAAAAGACTGTGTTGCAGAGTTTACGGGGTGTATATTTAATTAGATGCATTATGAGAGCATCTCATTAGAAGTAGAGTTCTTAGAGTTCATAGCAATAATATCCATAGCTAAAATTAGTACTATAACGTAACGCAGTTCATTTAGAGAAGCTGTTACAAATTTGTGTAGACTGTGTACTTGCCATTTGAGTGAGAGGCTGAGTTATCCCAGAAACAAGTTAAAAGCATTAGCAGTAAAACGTGTTTGTATCTTGTCAGAAGATTTGGCCAAAACTTCCAAAGTGCTGAGGTGCAAATGTAGCTCAGTGCTTGTTACTTTTTGAGAATCAAGTAACTTATACTGTTCTATATGCTAAGAAGAAGAAAACTTAAAAATCAACAGTAATGTATGTTTAGTCCACCTTGAAAACATCAGCTTAAAAACAGGTGGAATGTCAACAAGAATATACATGAAGTAAGTTCTATTTTCCTTTCTCATAGTCTCTTCAATCCTGAAGTCAACAGAGTACCTCTGAGCACAGTGTTATTTGGCTCAAACACTTGGAGATCCTTGAGGTCTAATTTTTGCAGTTAGGTTTTCAAAATCCTCATTGCCATCCAGAGGCATTAACTGATAGCAGCAGGAATTTTGATTGAGCAAGGGTCTGCAGGTTCCTGAGTGCTTTGTCTCCCATGAAAGGATTATAGAGGGCTAAGTAAATCTATATGAATTCATTATAAAATCTGGGGACATATTTTATTAGCTCTCTATCTTTTTTTTTAATTATAAATCTTGTTTTGCTATGAGTTTTGGGTTCGACCGATAAGAAAACCTGCAGTTTTCCTATTCTGCGACACTAGGCTCCTCGAAGAGAAAAACTGTATTTTGAGAAAGAAGGCTAACATTTACTCAGTGTAACCTATATCCAAGCACCAGATCCGCCAAGTTTGGATTGCTATTGTTAAGCTCCTCAGCTTTTGTCAGTCATGGCATGAACATGATCTGAATTCTAAGCTTCTAAGATCAGCTGAGTTTCATTTGTGTTAGCTCTCTGTTGAGAAGGCTTATACCTAAGTTTTAGATACACTCTGGTATACATATAAGGGAACTTAACAATTTTTACTAGTAAGCAACGCTTAGGAGAATTCTTGAGGCTCCTTAATTGTTTGATGTACAGAAACTATACGGCTTCTTTCACTGAGGGAGATCCCTTTACCCCTGATCGATGCCAAACACCCTGATCAGTATCTGAAGAGGTAACCCTGGCTCTTTTCTTCAGAATGATTGCAGAATTTCTTGCAGAGTGGTTGCAACTCAGTGCCCACGACAACACTCTACAGCCTTTTATTCAGTGGCACTGGAGCGTCAACTTTAGTGGAAAACCCACAATAGTAATAATCATGTTCCGGTTTTAATAAGTGCTTTTCACTGCTAGATTTGAAAACCACTTTCCAAAGTCTGTCAGGATCTTTGCTGCCATTTCATAGGCAGGAAAGCTGAGGTACAGAGCCACAGATGACTTCAGTGATATTACAAGTCCAGCGGCTCAACTGCCAGCTTCACAACTCCATTTTAGTGTTGTAGCCCCTCTGTGGTACTCTGACTTGTGCAGAGGAAGCTCCACACAATGAACTGAATGGAGTCCGTGGTTATCTAAGTCGCTGGGGGAGACAGGGCTGAACTGACCTGGACGGGATTTGGTATTTCCAAATGTTTGCATTGCCAACCCCTCCCTCCACCTAGAGATACCCAGTTCTTCCCACTCCCCAATGTGCAGGGGAAAGGGAGGGCAGGGCTGAACTGTTCGTGTTTGCTGCTTTCTGTTGCACTCCTCAGCAATCACCCTGAAGATGATTTCTGTGGCTTTTCCCATTCTGTGCTCCACTTGTGATAACAAAAAGACTTCTGACTTCAAGGGGTGGGGAAAGGTCAGCAAATATCATGCTGTCTGGGGAAAGATGAGATACCTTCACTTGGTTTGTCATCACAAGTGTGTAACACCCTCACAGTGCTGTTCAAGTGAGCAGAGAGACACTTACCTTTGAAAACTGGACAGATTTTCCACACAGTGGCAGCTCCTTCTCGATTATACTGTCCCAGTGCTAATTCCATATAGAACAGGGGCATTCCAGCAATGATTAAGAAGAGGATATAGGGAATAAGAAAAGCACCTGGAAAGAGAATAATTAGACATTGTAGACTGTGTTTTGGTTGCATTTTGCTTTCTCTATTGCTTACTTCTACTGGCTAAAGACAAAGCCACTGCCTTTGGGAAGTAGAAAGGAAATATCAGGAAGGAAGAACCCATGTTCTCTTGTCCCTTTTCTGTATTACTTTTTTAAGGTCTCAGAGACAGAACCCCTGAAAAAAGTTGGTGACTATGGCTCCTGTTTCTCCCTAATGTTTCCCCTCTGCTTTTTGGCTTCAAGGCGGGGGGGGGGGGGGGGGGAATCCCTGATAATGAATCCCTAACTTC
>JAVSBS010016488.1:0-22455 GCA_033124195.1 Coracias cyanogaster | reverse complement strand
ACACCCACAGGCACCTTCTCTCCCAGGTGAGGCAGCTGTGTGTTAAAAGCCGGGCGAGGTGAGAGCCAGCACTCAGAGGGCTCCTGCGGTTGCAGATCGGCTGCTGGGTGGCACAGGGCGAGAGCCATTGCTGGGAGCTGGGAACACTGCAGGGACCAGGGACGGCATTCCTGATCCTGCTGGGAAGAGGCCAGGTGAGGTTTCTGGCTGCTCTGCCTCCCCTGGGCTCTCCTGCAGGAGACTTACTCTGCAGGGATTTTTATGGATTTTTTTCTTTTCATAGAACAAGACTTCGGGCCATCGTGTGTGCCGGTGAGTTTTGATCTGGAATCGATTCTGGAAAGGCAGGATAAAGGGTGGGGCTGGAGAACAGAGAGCAGCGTGCCTGGGAAGAGGTGGCTGGAGCGCGGGGTGTGGGGTGTGCACACGTTAGGGCATCGTTTCTAGCCGTGCATTGCGACCTGGCATCAGCGACAGCTCCCTGCCCGCTGCGGATCGCGGTGCTGGGGGCTGCGGCTTCTCCATGTCCCCGGGGAGCCGGGCAGTCAGAAACTGCAGCCCTGCTGAGTGCGAGGTGCTGAGCCGGTGCCTGTGGTTCACCTCAGCAATAGCATCAAGATCCAAAGATAGCGTCTGGGGAAGAGGGCAACCCCTGAGACGCTTCAGGAGAGTCTCGTGCAAGCTTCGTGAGGTAGATGTAAATCTGGGATTCTTTGTGCATTAAAAACAAATGCCATCTGAGCATCTGATTCTCCTCTTTGTTATTCTTGATTCTTCATCTGTGTTATTCTGTTGTAGATCAATTAAAATTATCTCCCTGTAAACTGAGAAGGAACATGAAGGACTTGGACTGAGCTTTCACCTGGCGTTTTCTGCACTTTTTGGCTCATGCTGCGCGTTCTTCCCTAGGCGTGTCCTTGGCAGAATGGAGCCTCGCTGCCAGCTCTGGCCGTGGGCGCTGTTTGTCCTCCTGGGTAAGGCTCCCTGCGACACGGGGGAAGCCGAGCGGATAGAAACGCTGCTAATGGAAGCTTGGTGTTGGCAGCGGTGTTGTGGCAGCAGCTGGGACACCAATGTTTGATAACGGTTTGGCAAAAGGCTGCTCTGTTTCCTGAGCTGTGGGGCTGGGGAGCCAGGTGAAGTGGGGCCACCAGCCAGGGCTGTTGGGGACGATGGGCAGGGAGCTGAGCATCCCTGCAGCCCCCACGCTGCGGGTGCGGCAAAGAAGAGTTTCAGAAATACCTGGTACAATCGTAGAGTCGTTCTGGTAGGAAGACACCTTCAAAATCAAGTCTGACTGTCGACTTAGTACGGAGTTAGTACAAAGCACTTCAGAAGTGCCTTTTTCTTACTAAAAATAAAGTTAATTCAGAGGCAAAATACTTGTCCTTTTTGGCATATGCCTTTTGTAGGTTTGTCCTGAGCATGGCCTTGTAGTTGGTCTGTTGTAGAAACCAGAGGACATGCTGGTTATGTTGATGTGCCACCCTGACACAATCCCAAGTCCTGTTTTGCTGCTGTTCCAGCTGTCCCGCGGATGCTGGGTGCACAGCGAGCCTGCTCCAAGGGAGCCTGCTACCCTCCCACCGGAGACCTCCTGTTGGGACGAGCCCATGACCTGAGAGCCTCCTCCACCTGTGGCCTCACCAAGCCTGAGACGTACTGCACGCCCCACGGAGAGGTATGTTCACCTCCCAAACCTCACACAGGAATGCTAGTGCCTTTACCCATCCTACCCTTCCTATCCTTTTGTAGGGATGTGTTTGACCTATCTTAGGTATTTATCTCCTTTCCAACCTTGTTGGGTCATTGCATCATCTGCGGTGTCCCCTGGAGCCCTTCTCTGCCATCCCCATGGTTTCGACGAGGAGCTGAGCACAAATGTGGTGGCAAGGAAAGGGCAGCAAAGCTCTGGCGTGAAGCGCTGGGGGCAAAACAGAAGCTTTTGCATCCCAAATATCCCCAACCTTCCTATCCCCAGACTTTTTAGTTATAAACTAAACTTGTATTTCCCTTGTCAAAAATGGGAACATTTTAGGTCTTTCACAAAGACTTGGAAAAGCTTCTAAACTGACAACTGTTTCCAGTTAGGCTGGATGTGCGGGGGCAGGAGATGGTGCTCAGGAGATAACGTTTCAGCCAGCTGCAGATTCCCAGGCTCCAAAGCTGCCACAAATCAGAGTAAAAGCTTGAGGATAAGTGGCTGAGCTCAGAGCTGAAAATGCTACAGTGTCCCTGGTGTGAGTGCTTCTGAAAGCTTTTCTCTGTTGGTCTCTAATGTTAACCCTGTAACTACTGTGGAGGGAGCTCGAAAGGGAGTGGGTTCAATGCAGGGCAGGCAAAAAGGGTCTTGGAAGGGATGCTGCAGAGGAGAGGAAGTGGCAGCCCTCCAGCGAGGCAGTGCTTTCTACAGTGAACTCCAGCTCGAGTGAGTCAGCCTTCTCCTGGTTTTCATTCCCCTGCAAGTTGGAGGCCAGGACGCGGCAGTAAGTGGATTTGTTGCAGAGCTGGTGCGTTCTTGCTGGGCTGGAGAGATTTTCGCTCCTCTGTGGGCTCAGGGATGGTTGGGAGCTGTTGGTTGGTGTGAAGCTGCAGCAGCTCCCTGGCCCTGATGGGTGTGAGCATCACGTCCTCCTGAGTGCTGGCCTGGCCGCAGCATCTGCCCTTTGTTGGGTCATTTTCCAGGCTGACAGTTGCCGTCAGGCATTTCCTTCGTTCAGGCTTCCACTCGCTTTTTTCAGAGCTGTTCTGCTGTTCCCAGGGCTCTTTGCTCACCTCCCCAGCAAACCCCCGCTGCTTCTCACCCATGCTGGGGCACATGGACAGGAAAGAAAAAAAAAAAAATCAAGCAGTTATTTCTGCTCTGACTTATTTTATTTTCTCTTCCCAATTTCTGTTTGTACTTGAGGAGAGTTGTACATAAACGTACCTCTGAAATCTTAACAATAATTTTTGATAGCGACTTTTACTTGAAGAGGGGGCTTGTACCATGGGGAGCAAGAGTCTGCAAAACCTCGACTAAGCTGGTGGTCCCACTGCCGGCCGGAGTGGGCTGCTATTGCCTTGGCCTGACCTTGAGAGTGCTCTGAAGGGCATTCAGTTGGGATCAGCTGCATCATTTGTCATCTTTGAAGTGGCAACTGAGCGTCTCTCTCTGGCTGTGATCATCCTTCAGCAGAAGTGACCTGTTGGGTGCAGAATTAGTGAGTGCAGTCTCGTGGCGGTACCGCGGAGGAAGGCAGAGAGCAGGGTCGCAGCAGTCTCCTCTAGTCTTCAAGTCCCTGAACTATTCAGTTTTCATGTTCCTTATGCCAGGCCTTAAAAGTACCGGGGTTAAAAGGGATATGGAACAACTGCCACTGAGATGTCAAGGTGGATTCTCTAATCCTAGCTCTGGGAACGGGGTCTTTGCTTCCTTACAGACACATGATCCTTTCCTGAAAGGAGAGATGCAGCGCTGCTGCTGGCAGACTGCCCAAAGACCCCGATTTCTGTTCTGCAGCTGTAAAGGCTAATGGGAGTTTGGAGTTTACCAGCTCCTGTCTTTACAGGACAAATCCCCATGCGTTGAGCACTTCCAAATTTTTCCCTCCCTTTTTCTACTTTCCTAATTTAAGCAAAAACTAATCCCCCGCACTCAATTTTCCTACTCCCGTCCCATAAAAAGTAGGCACGTTTAATTTATTGACTCTTACAACTTTTTTCGTTACAAGTCTCGCTGTTGTTTTGCTGCCAAATGGGTACAAATTTGGGGTCGGTGTTGCAATCTCGGCAGAGGGCACGGGATGAGGGGTTGCTGGCGCTGGCTGGCGGTGCCCTCGGTGGGCACATGGTGTCTGGCCCCTCCACCAGCCCACGCTGGCCCCAGGGTCCTCTTTTGCAATTCTGGTGGGTCACTCGATTTCAGCCTCTGCTCCCGCTCCAGCTCCCTCTAACCTTTATACTTTGCACTACTGATTGCTCCATTCCTTGGCTGTAAGCTCTGTCTAGTGAAATCCAGGAGGGACACTTGGCATTGCCATTTATAGCGCAGGGGACCGCAGCGATGGTTAGAGAAGTGATGGGGGGTGGAAACCAGGCAGCCCAATTGCCTGGCTTGGAAATCACTTAGTGCTTGGGAAACGGCTGTTCCAGTCAGCAGGAAAAGTGAAAAGCAAGCGGGAAACTGAAAATAAAATAGAAAAATAAGTGAGCCTGTGTTTGCAGTTGTAAAGGCGCTGATGTGCGTGGAAAGTCTCTCACTGACCGAGGTGTGATTCAAGGCCCAGTTAACTCGTCTCTGTGTAAATGCTGAGTACGGAGCTCTGGTGGGAGCATGGAGGAGCTCACACGGCCCAGCTCTAGCCAAGGCAAGGCTTGCTGTGACTTTTACGTGAATTAACAGGTCCTTGGTCCCCTGGCTTGTCCCTTCCAAGTGACAGACGAGGGCTGGGTGCACCTCGGCTCCTTGTTCTGCTGCTGGCAGCAGCGGTGCCCACGCTGTGGTGGAGTGAGAGCTCTTTCCTTCGGGCTTGTGCAATGCCTTCAGCTTAAAGATGTGTTTAGAATTAGAAAAGCTGCTCTGGTTGTTTCATTGATTTAGAAGAGTACCCCAAACGCCCTGCACATCACTGAAATATCCTGCCAAAGAAAAGGCAGGAGAGGAGTGAAGCCGGGTGTCCTTGTCTGCTGCTCTTTCTTGCATCCTTCTGTGGAGCAGTTTGTGTCTGTAGCAACTACGTGGGTCCTCACGTCCTCACCCTGGGAGACTTTGGATGCTGAAATGTTGTTTGCATAAGGTCAAAGACCAAGATTTTCAGTCTTTTCTCGCCTGCTTTTCATGGGCGCTTGGTAGTTTTGAGGAGCGAAGGGTGGAAAGTCCCCTTGTGTCCTGGTGGCATGGGGTCATCCAGGTAGGACTTGAGACAAGAGGTACCAGAGAAGCCTAATCTCTAAATGAGTTAGTGGGAGTGTGAGCCCGCTGGGCAGGAGAGCTCCTGGGCTGGGAGAGGGTTCCTGCTCCTGCTGATGGATGGTCCCAGCTGCCTGGCAGGGCTTGGTGTGTAACTTCTCTCCCTGTGGTGTCTCAGCGCTGAGTTGTCTTTGGCTGCTTCCAAAAATACAGGCCAATGTCTGTGAAAGAGAGTATGTGCAAGACGAATGCTTCTGTCTGCCTCCTTGCTGCTGCCTGATGGGTACATCTGCTTGCCCACCTGCAGGAGTCGGTCAGGGAGCTTGGGACTGATCCAAACCGTGCTGCCTGCCGAGTGCTCCAGCAGGCCCCAGGCGTGTTGGAACAGGGAGAGCACGCTGAAAAGCCTCCCAGCTTTTTTGCTTTATAGACCCATGTCATTGGTCAAACTCAAGGTTTTTGTTTTTTATGCAGAAAAATGCATCCACAAAATCATGAAATGACTGTGGTCGGATGAGATCGCAGGAGGTCCAACCTTCTGCTCAAAGCAGGGCTTCTAGTTTTGAGTTTTGCTGCATCGTATCAGGGGTTTGCACCGAATATTTGTGCTCCTGACCAGTTAAAGGTAAGGCAGCAGCCACAAGTTGCTGCTTGGTGCTTATCTCATCTTATTCTGGCATTCAGACACACCCTGCTCTTTGCTGCAGGGATATGTCCCTACCTGCAGGGAATGTGCAGAAGAAAAAGCCTTTTTCCCATTATTTTTTTCCCCCATCTCCTCCCTTCTCTGTATCTTCTTTCGCCTCCTGACTGCAGGTTGACACATATGCTGGGAGACATCACGTCATTCCCTTGCAGAGGCAACAGGACCCTGGCGATGCGTGTGGGGTGTGGAGATAAGCTGGTGCAGGATGAGGTTTGCAGACTGTCAACCTGGCAGATTTTAAATGGAGTTTTGCTGAGGGGAGATGATGTGAGAACAGACGGGGTGCGGAAAGCAGGCACCCACGTGCTCGCTTTCAAGCAGGAGAAATGAACTTCATTTCCTCAGACCCCATACCCAGGATGTTTGTGCAGATCGTGTCTTCTCCCCCGTCTCTGTGGTCGCCTCTGAATTTGGGGGTCGCTGCTAAAACCCAGCTGAGGGTCAGAGCCCTCTACTTGTGTTTTGAGAATAACCTCAGAGCTCCTTTTCTGATGTCATTTCTGACCAGCCAAGCAAGGACAAGTGGCATTAGCTGTTGTGGCTGAGAGAGGTATCTGTGTTTCAAAATTGAAGCACAGTCTGGTTTAGCAGAGCTGCTCACTGAGAAGTTTAACCATGGTGACGTAACCACGGGTACTCTCTACCACCTTTTCCCATGGAAGATGTCTGGAGTGCTTCACAGGCAAGCTGAGCCCTGTTCCATGAGCCGGGCATAGCGATGTTCTGCAGCTGCTGTTAACAGGGACTGAAAATGGATTGGGACCGAGAATTGCTTCACTTGGCATTAACAAGTGCCCTTGTTCCCAAGGTAACTTATTCTTGCTGCCCACCCTATTTTTTAACAACCTCGATCTCTCTGTATACATATAAATTCTCACTGCTCTCCAGATTGCCCCTAAATCAACTTGGAACAGTAATTACTGTCCCTATACAATATTCGTTGTGCAAGACCACTCCGGGCTCCCCGATGGGAGGCTGCGAGCCAGGAGCCCGACTGACACAGTGCCTCTCGCTGACACAGGGCTGGGTTAGAGGCAGGGCTACAAGGTCTCCGCAGCCACGAAAGGTCTTCGTTTCATGACTGGAGAGAAGCAGCTTCCCATTTTTGCTGATGAATAACTTTGGTTTATTTTGGGTTGTGCACCTATGCCAGGCGGTTTCATTTCAAGGGCTCTCATGTTAAAATGGCAGCTAGAGCTACTTAAAATACTTTGGTCTGAGTCCATCAGCTTAAACTGGTTTGTGGTTTTCTGGCGCTGGGGGAGCGGGGGAGCACGGGAACCTGGTCAGCAGCTGGTTCACAAGGTCAGAGCAGGAGGAGAGCGGCAGAAACCCGCAGCAGAGCTGGGGAGAGCCCAGGGGCCAGGGCTGGGGCTGCCCCGTGTCCCTGCAGAAGCATCCCAGGAGCGGTTTTGACAGTACCTGGTTGTTCTGATAATAGTCGGTGTTGGTTGACTGGTGGTTTTCCCCTTCGCTATTTCTCTCTGAGACATGGATCTGTTTATTCTCAACACACCAGCATTCCCTCTAAATCGACTGCCTCGTGAGCTACCTTTCACAGGCTGGAGTGAAATTCCTTTAATCTCTGAACCTCCATAACACGTATTTTGGGTGGCTCTTAAGAGAGTAGCTAGGAGGCACTGAGGGTGATGGGTGGTTTCCACGCAGACCTCCAACTTTTACCTTCCTCACAGGCCTTTTCAGCCCCATGTCCCAAACCTACTCGAACAGGTGGATTCTTTGCTGCGATAGCCCCCCCGGGCTGGGGCTTTGGTGCCTGATGTGCTGGAGAACCAGGGCTGGGGCTTCCCTGGGACTCAGTGGCTCAGTTTAGACCCTGAGCTCTTCATTCCCATTTGTCACGTAGCAGCCCGGCTCTGGTCCTGGCAAGCCCAGCTCTGAGGAATCTGCTGCGCCTCTTGCTATACTGGTGAGAAATGAAGGGGAGAGCTGGGGAAAGGCTCCTTAGCCCTGGTAAATCTGCCCCCAGCCCAGCTCAGCACCCTCAGTTTTGGTAATTCCCTCTGTCCCGAGGAACTTTGAGACACATGGGCGGTAATAGCAAATCCTCCTGTTGTGCAATAGAAGGCTTTCACAATTTGCTCCAAGGACATGAAATAAATTTTGCTTCCAGTGTTAATTTTAGCCTTAATTAAAAAGCCAGAGGGAGGGCAGGGAGTTAAAAAAAGGAGAATATTTTTGCATGGAGCACAGCTCCAGGGCTGCCGGGGGAGGGTCTTTCTCACCCAGTTTAAGCCTCATTTTTGCTTAGTGCTGCATTTTAAGTGTGGTTGCAGCTTCACTGCCAACATTGCATTGTAGCTACTACAAGGCACTTGTGTCTCTGGCTGCGTGAATGGTCTAATAAGTATGCGCGAATCACTCCTAATGAATAATTTAGCCAGATTAACCTTTCCCCTTGCAGGAAGCCTTCCTGCTCCCTTTGCTAATCACAGTCTGAACCCTTGTGAAGTTTAATCATTATTGGGAATTGTTCGCTAGATTATTTCTGTGGATAATTCCGGTAGCTCCCTGACAATTTGCTGCTAGTAGTCATTATCTGAAACGAGTTCTTCTGCCTGGACCCAATTATATTATTTCTGCTTCTCACTGGCAGAGCCAGGAGGAGTTGGTAGAGCCGGGGAAATTGCATGATTATATAGTTTGAATTCTCTGTTTGCTTACTTTGCAATATTGTTACAAATATTGTCCTTAGCCAACTCCTGTTCTGGGATATTTATAGACAGAGAACATAAAGACAGCTCGGATAGATTATGGACACAAATCAGTTTGAAGTGAGGAGCTCTCCTCACTATCTGCCCAACTGCTGCGAGGTTCCCAGGTCCAGGGCAGAGCCGAGTCAGGGCTGGGCTTTGCTAGGTCTGGGCTCAGGTCTGCCCGCTGCCACCTCGCCGTGTGCTCCGGGGGCATGGGCAGGGGCTGGGAGAACCGCCGGCAGCTTTGCATCTGGTGTGGTACCAGCCAGTGCCTGCTGGTCAAGGCCAGCCCACCCCTTGTGTGGTTTGTGTGAATGCAGCAAAAAGGTAATTCTGGGCAAAATTTTCCATGAATTTTCCTTTAAGTTTAAAAATAATTAAAAAAGAAGGTAGTCCTTATGAAGCCAAGCCCCTTTCTTAACTTGGCTGTCTTAGGTGAGCCTGTTTGAGGAGTAAGGCAATAGGTGTAGGCCATTAGTTAATCTTTTAGAGGGGAAATAGAAATCTTCGTGCCACTGACCACCCCCTCCTGCGGCCCCTCCGAGGCCCAGGTCTCTCCCAGCCACAGCTCAGGTGCAGGGTTTAGCATTTGGGTTGGAACTGACTCATTTGACTATCGGATGGGGAGACTTTAGCACAGAGGTGGGTATAAAGCACTTTTTGCCACTTGTCACCCAATGTCTCTGCTCCACCACTGAAAGCTGAGCTCATCACTGGGGTCCCAGACGTGCCTGTGCCTCTGGTGTCACCTTATGCCACCCCAGGACTGCCAGCCCTCGCAGCAGGGTATCTCGTTGCCCTCCCGGTGTCAGCTGTTAGACTTTGTGCCAGACGTGCTCTCCTCCTCTCCCCAGACCCGCTTTCCTCCCAGGACGACCTTTCTGAGCCGTCCTGCCCCGTGCCACCAAGGCCGGCGCCTGCCATCGCTCGCAAAAACTGTTCTCCATCCTCCCAGTTTCTCGGGCTTTGGGATGTGCTGGGGTGAAGCGTGTCCCACTGCTCTGTTTGGGAGGCTCCGTTCCTGCTCAGGCCACTGATAGCTTCGATTTCTAGTGGAAATGTTTTGCTTTGCTTTTGGGGCAGCATTATCCCATAGCTTGTACAGCTCTGCTCTGAGCAGCCTTTCCCGAGAGTGGGACCTGCTCTTCCTCTCCACTTCACCAGGCTGGAGATGCCAAGTGCTTCGTTTCATGCCTTGGGCACCAGCTTTCCCCTCCCGGTGGCCTTTGCATCCCCTTGCATTTGCTCTATTCCCATCATGGCCAGTACCGGGCGCTTTGAACTGGGCCTCCCTGTGGGATGCTGCTGAGGGCTCTGTCATCACGTCCACATTCACATCATGAACATCCCTCTGGGACCTGCTCTTCCCCACCTTGACCTCACCTGGGTGTCTCCCCCTGTTTTGTGGTGGTCCTCACCCAGCCTGCCTCTCCCCTTAGCCAGAGTCCAGACCTTCCCGCTCCCCGTCTCTTGCTCAATCTCCTTCCTGCTGCTTTCTACCCATTTCTGAGCCTGCTCCTGTGCCACACGTACCCGGTGGCGCCATGGCAGTGGCTGCACGGAGCGTTGCTTGGTTAGTCAAAATTTGGGTATTTGTTTGCTCCTCGGGGACCCTGTTTTTTTTTCCCTGTCCCATGTTCCCTGTGCTACATCTCTGTTTGCTCCTTGAATTACTTGCTCAAGTGAAAGGCTGAACTTTGAGCCACTCGACTTCCCACCCGCTGACTTCTCACCCGCTGAGCTGTTTGCTCCCGCTCTGCACCCCAGGAAGAGCGCAGGGGGCTGAGCATCGCCCGGGGCCTTCGGGTGCGAGAGAAAGGCCTTTCTGTTCCCTCAGACAAACAGCTCCCTCGGTTGTGTGGAAAAGGCAAACCCATCCTGAAAAGCAGCAAAGAGCTTTCTATTATGTGTTGTCATTGTGGAAAACAGGAGGTTTGCTTAAAAATGACATTTTTGATGGTTTGCCAAAAATGCGGTTTAGTCGAAAGCATTTTGCTTCTAGCTTTTAGTCCATAAACCCATGAGCTGTGTTGTTTAATGGGGTGTGAAGGGGATCACTTGAGTCCTGTGTGTCATTAGTCACTAGTTCATCAGGTCTCTAATAAACGAGCTTCACTGATGCAATTAGTTCCTCAGTGAGTCCACACTGAGTTTGAGCCCCTCTTCTCTGGGGTCTGTGGTGGGATCTTTCCTTCTGGCCGAGCTGGGATGGTCTCTTCCACCCATGTTTTCTCTTCCAGTGGAGCATGAGGTGCTGCAGGTGTGACTCGCGGCTGCCACATGCCTACAACGGGCACCGCGTGGAGAACGTCCTGTCCTCCGCCGGGCACGCGCGCTGGTGGCAGTCCCAGAACAGTGAGTACCACTGGGGCCCCCCAGGACACCAGCAACAGATGGCATGAGGGGAAGAGGAGGGGGTGTTGAACTGGGGATGGTCTCTTCATCCTGTTGCTTGTTCCTTGGGAAAGGGAATAGCCTCAAGTTGGGCAGTGGTGGAGTCCCCATCCCTGGAGGGGTTTCGAAGCCACGGAGATGCGGTGCTGAGGGCCATGGTTTGGTGGTGGGTTAGCGGTTCAACTTGATGATCTTGAAGGTCTCTTCCAACCAGAACAATTCCATGAATTCAATAGATTGGAAGGAAAAAAGAGAGTAAACTACTTGGCTCAGGCAGCTAAGTGGTTTATTTTCCTGAAGCCGCCTCTCTGTGCCTGCAGGCGTTGAGCGCGTCTCTTTGCAGCTGGACCTGGACCAGACATTCCAGCTCAGCAGCATCCTGCTTCACTTCAGGGTTCGTGCACAGCGTCTCTGCTCACGAGGAGGCCACAGATGATGGTGGATGGGCCCGCTGGCTCTCTGCGGGGTGTGGGGATCTCAGTGCACAGCTCCCTTTGGGCTCCTGATAGGAAGCATGCCAGGGTCCCCATCCCTCCTTTTTCCCTGTTTTTCATGGCCATTCCCCCAGGTGTTTGGGAGGAGCAGAGCAGGGTGGTGGGCTCCCCTCCCGCGACTGCTGAACACATCTGCACTGAGGTGATTTGACTTTGTGGCTGCAGCAGGGCTGGCTGAGGGAACAGGGTGGAACCAGGGGTTGTTGGTAACCCGCAGGGGAGGGGATTGCTCTGGCAGCCTGCAGAGACCTGAGCCGGGAGGGAGGAAGAGGAGGAGAGGCATCCCCAGGCCCCAGGGGGTGTGCGCTGTCACAGATGTGCCTCTTTCCCCTCCCTGCAGTCACCGCTGCCCGCTGCGATGCTCATTGAGCATTCCACCGACTTCGGCAGGACCTGGCAGGTGTACCAGTACCTGGCCTCCGACTGTGCCACCGCCTTCCCCGGTGTCCCCCGGGGCTCCCCCGAGAGCTGGCAGGACGCTCGGTGCCAGGCGCTGCAGGGGCACCCTTTGCACGGGGGCAAGGTAGGATTTGTGGGGTTTGGTGGCAGGGAACCCCGCTACATTCCCATTCCCACCACCATGACCCTGGGCTTGGGGCGAGTGGTCTGTGCAATGCTGCAGAAACGCACGGTGGCCTGGAAATCTTCTACACATGCTAGACCTGGCGAGGGATGGAGCTGTGGACACCCAGCACAGCTGAGGGGAGAACTTGGGAGGATTTCTGCTCCTCTGGGAGGAAAGCCCTTGCTGCTTTGTCTTATGTTGGTGTTACTGCAAAACCTTCTGCGTCTCTGAAGTCTTTTCCCTGTGTTAAGTGACGTTCTGCAGAGGCAGGTCCAGAGCACAGAACGTGAGAAGAAAACACCTTGTTTCCTGCTTTCTAACTTACGTTTTTTCCTTCTAAGGTGACATTCAGTATCCAAGACCTGGCATCAACCATCACTACCTCTCACAGCCAGGCCATTGATAGTAAGTGACCATCCTCTTTCATATCTGACAAAGGGAGAGGAGGATGATGCACCTCGTGGTTCTTCCCACGTGTGATGGAGAACGCTGAGCTGGGGCAGCCCCGCTGCGCAGCAGGTCCTTGAGCTGCATGTTTGACAGCTGCCCTCGTGCCTCCAAGGTGTCAAGGAGCAGAGTTTGGTCTTTGCTGATAGCTCAGCTGCTGCTTTCCATGCTGATATCTCTGTTCCTTGCTCCAATCTCTCCACATAAATTGCAATGTGCTGCTGCAGCCAGTGCTCAGGCGCTTGCTGCCCCTCACACCTCTCCTCGGTCCCCAACAGGGCTGGGGCCATTCACCAACCTGCGGATCAACTTCACCGAGCTCCCCCACATTGCACGCCAGGGCTACCACTCGCCCAGCACCTTCTACGCCGTGACGGAGATGCGGGTGCTGGGGAGCTGCTTCTGCCACGGACACGCTGAGCGCTGTGCCCCTTCAGAAGACCTGCATGCTGCGGTGAGCTTCAGGGCAAAGCAAAAAGCTGCGACAAGCTCTGTGGTATTGGGCTCCACCACATGCCCAGGAGTTCTCCTTTGGGAGACCTTGGCCAGGATGGCCAGTGGTGGGGTGTGGGAGTCCTTCCCCTGGCCAGACGCTGCTCGTAATCTGGGGAAACCTTTTGCCTGCAGCAGTGAGGTGGTGGCTGCGAGACAGCAGCCTGTGCTACACCCACAAATCCCCACTTCTTGTGTCAGGAGGAAGGTGGAGGTGCCTTGAGAGTTAGAAAGCTCAGTGGCTGTGGGAGGTCATGCTCTGGGGGGAACTGCTCCTGCCAGCACTGGGTCTTGGCTGGGTGGGGGACACGCAGAAGGTTTCAGGAGGCTCCTTCTTGCCAGGAGGGCTTGCCAGTGCAGATCATTAGCTGTGTGGGATTTCCTTGTCCCTGGCTTATGCTTGTCTGCTTTGCCTTGAGTGTGGTTGTTCTTGGTAGGTAGTAGAGGTGGTGGGAATAGCAAGTGAGGAGCAGCCTGTCCCTGGTGCTGCAGCAGCCCTGTCTGGGGCTGGAGCTTCATCCCTGCGCAGGGAAGGGGGCTGCACGGGGCAGGAGCAGGCCAGGCGTGTGCTGGAGAGGCAGCAGGAGCGTGAAGCTCTGAATGGAGCAGTTCGCACCTGGTGGGTAAAGCGCTGTCTCTGCAGCAGGTCCATGGGCACTGCATGTGCCAGCACAACACCGCCGGTCCCAACTGCGATCGCTGTGCCGCTCTCTACAACGATCGGCCGTGGGCACCCGCAGAGGACGACGATCCCCACGAGTGCCAGAGTACGGCGAGTGCCTTCCCCTCTTCCCTTCCTGAGGCCTTTCCTGAATCCTCCCAGCCGCGAGCGATGGGAGTGGGAGCCAGCTCCAAGACCTTTTCCTGGGATGCTTTGTGGGGCTGGACATTACCACGGGTGTCTCTGCCAAGGGCACCCCGACATGTTCACACACAGGGCTGTGCTCCGTGGGGCTGTGGCTGGGTGATGCCGGCTCATGGGCTGCACCAGCGCTTGGCTGTGATGTCCAACTGGTGCCAGTTTCACACTGGGGCGGTCAGGGGGTGTCACCGGGTCACGCAGGGACTTGGGCACCCTCTAGTGCCGGAGCTGCCGCTGCCAGGGGGGTCTTTGCAGGGTTGCAGCACTAGCCGGGACGTTTTGATGGGTTTTTTAGGGTGCAACTGCAATGGTCACTCGACTTCGTGCCATTTCGACCCGGAGCTGTTCCGCGCCAGCGGAGGGGCGAGCGGGGGCATCTGTGACAACTGCCAGCACAACACCGAAGGCAACAACTGTGAGCGCTGCAAAACTAACTATTTCCGCAACCAACAGCAAGATCTCGCCCATCCCGAAGCCTGTCTGCGTGAGTGCCCATCTACCCCTGCAGCACCTTCCCTGGACCCCCCCATCCGCCCCTCGCACCCCTCAGCGGTGCCGTTTCTTGCACGTTTCCAGCCTGCGAGTGTGACCCGGACGGCACCGTGCCCGGCTCCATCTGCGACGCGCTGACGGGACGCTGCGTCTGCAAGGAGAACGTGCAGGGGGATCGCTGCCACCTCTGCAAGCCGGGCTTCGCCCAGCTGGCCAACGCCAACCCCATGGGGTGCCGCAGTGAGTACACCCCGACACAGCCCCTGCTTCTCGAGGTGCTCCCTCCCCACCTCTGTGCTCAGCATCCTCAGCGGCTCTGAAAGGGACCTGCTTCCCGGACAGCTTTGATTTGGGATTTCCAAGCCAAAGGCCGGTTTTGCAAAGGTTTATCAAACCTCCGTGTTCGGGCTGTGGCCTGTCTTAGGTATAAGCTTTGCAAAAAGCATAAGACAAGTGGAGCTTGGGGTGTGCATAGGGCTGTATCCCCTTCCCGAGTGCCTCCCAGGGTGTGTAGGGCTTGGGAAGCCTCAGGGGGTGCTGAAGGAGATGCTGTGCGGGTGAGCAGGGCTGTGCTTGGGTCAGCGTTGTGTGTGTGGCTTGGCTGGAGGGATGCTGAGGCCTCTCAGGCTGCTGGGTCCTGCTGCAGCACTTGTAGGAGCAGAGCGGTGCTAGAGCAGGGGTGTGGGCCCCGTGCACCGAGCTTGGGTATGAAGGGAGAGACAGGAGAGCTCGTCTTGGGGTGGCTGCAAGGTCCTCCTGTGGATGCAGCTTTGCGGGAAGCCGGGCTGGTGGTCTAATATGACAAAGCCCTCCCTATTTCAGGATGCACCTGCAACATGCTGGGAACACGGCAGGACATGCCCTGTGACGACGAGACGGGAAGATGCTTCTGCTTGCCCAACGTGGTGGGGAATGACTGCGACCAGTGCGCGGCCGAGCACTGGGAGATGGGGAGCGGCCGGGGCTGCCAGCCCTGCGGCTGCCACCCGCGCGGCTCCCGCAGCCCCCACTGCAACCAGGTACCACCCAGCCCACCCTCAGCATTCTCGGGGCAGATTCAGCACATTTCATCAGTATTTCTTTTTCTTGTCCCTGTGTCCCAGCAGCACCGCACTGGGGATCACTCAGAGCATCAAAACCATCAGTTGGGTGGCTCCATTGTCCCAGCCCATCCATGGGAGCCTCTATAAACAGGGCCGTGCGTTCCCTAGTGCATCCAGCTCTTATTTTCCTATTCCCATTTACTAGAAAACACTATGACAGACTATTCAGGAAAATGAAAGAAGGTGGTAATTATCAAGGCATTTTTAAAGGCCTGGTATTTAGCAAGGAAGTCCTAATAAGAGATCTTCATCCAGCTGAGGCAAGTTAATTATCCTCATTTGTCAATGAAAAACGTGTGTGTCACTTCAGGCTTAAAGGACAACTGCAAAAATGGAAGTTAAATTTAAAAAACTTAAAACGTGACAAATTCTAAGAGCCGAAGATAGGTCCCAAACAAACTCGGCACAGGGAGGAGACCTGAGATGGCAAAGCGGCTGCTTGTGGGCAATTCCTTTGTCTTTAAAACAGAGGTTGAACCTCTGCTTTGCGATGCTTGGGCAGTTTGGGGACTGGTTTTATGCTGGTGGCTGAGCCTGGACAGGCACATCCTGGGGCACAGGCTGAGTAGGGAAGATTGTCCATTTGCTGGCTTTAGTGCTCAAGAGCAGTTGAGGAAAGTCTTTCCCAGGAAAGCGCCCAGAGCTGGGTTTCCCTGATATTATTTCTTTCCTCAGTTCACAGGACAGTGTCCGTGCAGAGAAGGCTTCACGGGACGGACGTGCTCTGCTGTGGAGGAGCAGGTTTGCCCAGACAGGCACTATGGAGATGTCCGTGTAGGGTGCACAGGTAGGGAGCATCCATTTCATTTTGGCTTGGTGTTTCTTAGCACTGGAATAATGAGTTATCTGGGAAGGAGCACCCGTCCTATGTCCTGACATCTTTTGCAAGATAAATTTCCTTTCTGGAACACCCTCCCAGTTCCTCCCCATCTCCAGGTATCCACCAGTGCCCTCCCAGCAGCCTTGGGCAGGGCCCTCAGCCATCCTGATCTGGCCCTGCAGAGTCAGGGGCTGGGCAAGCGACTGGGCCTGGGGGCTCTTCCCATTCCTCTGCCTGTGCCACCTTCTTACCAGATGCTGGTGGGGCTGATGGGTGGGGTTAGACTTCAGATTGTGTGGGCATCCCATTAACAGGGTCTGATTTTGTGTATCTGTGTGTATATATATAAAAACTTGGGGGGTTTCCCCTTTTGGTGGGCTTCACCTCTGTATCTCTCCACCTTCTCATCCCCCAGAGTGCGACTGCGACTTCCAGGGCACGGAGGACGTGGGGTGTGACAAGACCACGGGCCAGTGCCTGTGCCGCCCGGGTGTCACAGGCTCCCGCTGCGACCAGTGCCAGCGGGGCCACTGCAGCAGCTACCCCGGCTGCCAGCTGTGCCACCCCTGCTTCCGTGCCTATGACGGGGACATCCAGCGCCTGCGCCTGCACCAGGCCGGCCTCAGCAACTCCTCCTCGCATCTGCCCCTCGGCACCAGGGGGTCCCACCTCGGCCCCCGGCTCTCGCAGGCGGAGGGCAACGTGCAGCGGGCACAGGGCATCCTCGGCCGCTCTTCCGCTGCGGAGCAGAGCCTGGCCCAGGCGGGCAGCGCGCTCGCTGCGATCAGGTGAGGGATGGGTGCTGCTAATGGTGCTTCCCTTAGGTGGGAGGAGATGCTTTTTTCTCTGCTCCCTGTGCCGGTCACACTGAGCCGCTTGCACATGCTTTGTTTCTGTACCTGAGAATCCTGCTCTGCTCGCGAGCTGAGCAGGGATGCAGGAGAAGAGCGTTTCTGCACGGGCCCGCCCTGGCAAACTGTTGCAAAGGCAGGAGGCCAGTGGGCAGGCAGCCTCAGGGCATGGTCAGAGTGCCTGGTCCCTGCGCGGGCAGCTGGCCTGGTGTGGGAGAGCTTTAGCCCAGTCCTGCTCTCTGCCACCTCCACAAACCTGCAAGGCCATGGCGTGTCCTTGGCTGTCAGCTCTCCAGGCTCAGAAGTGCCTCTTCTCCAGGTGTTGGCAGAGTCCCAGCACGGATGAGTCCTGCTCTCTGTCTACAGGTGCTTTGCTTGCTACATGAACTCACATTTTCTGCTTTTTCTGTCCCAGAGAGCAGGTCCAAGGCATAAATCCCAACCTTCGTTTTCTGGATGAGACTGCCTCTCTATCGAGGGAGCTCGAAGCCCTCAACAGCAGCTTGCTTATCACTAACACCCAGTATCAGAGCAAGAAGACCCAGCTTGAAACCAGCCACAGCACGGATCTGTCAGGTACAGCGCTGCAGCTGTAACAGCTCTTAATTTGCAGCCATTAATTTACCTCCATGTGACCGTGCCTGACGTTTTCCCACCAGCCGGGTGGATGAGGTGGAGTTTTTAACCTGCTGTCAGCTTAGGAACAGCAAATAGATCTTCACTCCCCAGTGAGAGGGATGCTTTCTGGCCTCAGGTCCATGCCACAGGATTTCATGTTCTCAGGTTATTTGCTCTGGCATTTTGGGGCTGGGTGGCTCATTCTGGGGCACCACGTTCCTGTCTCCCGGCCAGCACAGATTCTGGAAGGGGGGATCCCCACTGGGAGTGTGTCACTGAACCCGTGAGGAAGCTGAGTTGTGCACAGATGGAAGGGATGGAGGGGAGGGGAAGGGAGCCAGGCGGCTGTCAGGCACTTAGGAGAAGAGCTAATTAAGCCCCGGGATGAGGCTGGTGGTAGGCTGCCATTACATCCCTGCTGCATCTAATTCTCTCCAAGTGTCTCTTTGCTGCCTCCTGATCCATGCTGCAATGCTCGGCTCAGCCGGCCGGGGACGTGCGAGCTGCAGCCTCGCCCTCCGAGCAGGGCTTAATGTCCATGCTTAGATGTCCAGAGCTCGGACTGCTCTCCTCCCAGGCTCTGCTAGAGGAGAATGGTGGGGCCTGCTTGGGAGCCAGGGAAAGGGCTCCAAAAGCCTCATCCTGCCTCGCCAAAACCGTTCTGGGCTGCCCGGGGTCAGTGTGTGCCCATCGTCTTGCTTTAGTTGTGTTTCAGTCTTCTAACCCTGACCCAGAGTGCAGTCCTTCAGGAGAGCTCTGTAGCTCACTGAAGGAATTGCTGAAAGGCACCGGGAAATAAAAGGAGCTTTTTGGTTATGCCTTGGTGACTAATCACCGGCTGCGTCCCCCTCCTCTGTGCACATCCACTCGCAGGGTACGCTCAATGCCTTCCTTTAGGTAGCTCTGCTGCATTTATGAGTCATGGAGGCACTTGTGTCATTTATCGCTTTTATTCCTGCAGGAGCCTTCAAGACAATCAGATCTGCTTACCAGACGTCCAGCAATGCCCGCAGCCTCGTCGCCGGTGCCTCGGGGCTGCTGGCTGAGGCCCGGGAGAGCCGCAGGAGCACCCTGGGGCTGGAGGGGGGGCTGGCCAGGTCCACCTCCAAGCTGCTGACCCTGAAGGGCGAGATGGCCTCATCTCCCAACCTGACCCCCGTCATTAACAAGGTGAAGGTTCAGACTGGTTTTCTGACTTCCCCACTGCATGTATCTAGTTTTCCAAAGGGCCCTGCAGTGCTCAGGAGGCAGAAGCCTCATCCTGCAGTCATACATCTTTCCTCAAAGCAGCCTGCTGCTTTGGGACAGCAGTGGAGAACTGCCTGAGCATCCCCTGCCCTGGGGATCACAGACAGCGACGCGCTGCCCACCACTCCCCCCCAGGCACACGCTTTTTCCCCCAAGGACTCTCTCATGTGTCAGTTCTTGTATCTCAAAGACCCACTTAATTTCTGGATGAGGTTTCTTTTATTTCTCCTTCGCTTTGTTATTGCCATGGAGATCCGTTTCAGTGTCTCCTAATGCACGGTTGCTGTGGAGACCACCAACCTCCCCTCTCCACTTTTCAGGGCACCAACACGTTCCCAAGCGACCAGCCTGTGCTGGTGCTTGCACTGGCTCCGGGTCTGCAAGAGCCCGTGCTGCAGTGCGCTCTTTGGTGGGTGGTAACTCTAGACGATGCCATGCGATTAAAACCACTGATGTCCAGCGTCTTCTCATCCCATTTTCCCTCCCAAAGCAAACTGCAAAGGTTTCTCTGCCACGAGGGAAAGAGTTGAGAGTAAATGAGATGTTTGCTCCATGCAGACGTGCTGTTTCTCGGTGAGCCCCTGGGGTTTAGCTCCAGCCTGGGGTGCCGAGGAGATGCCAACCTCGTGTTGCTGTCTCATGTGTGGGCGTTCAGCGCTGCCGTGCACGTGTGTGTGTCTCCAGCTGCCCTTCTCCAACGCAGTTGCTCGGGTTGTGCCACGCGCATCGCCGCCAGCCCCTTGGGGCACGCTGGCTCCATCCCTGTTTCTGCACAGCTCCCGCAGCACGACCACACCAAGTTCCCCGGCTCCCTTGGCCAGGGTCTGTCAAAACTTTGGCCTCCCCAAGAGCACTGAGGTCTCGCTGGCGAGGCGAGTGCCCTCGCTGCCCCACCGCTCTCTTCCTCTCCAGATCTGCGGTGGGTTCCGAGCGGAGACGTGCACGCCGGCCCGGTGCGAGGGGCTGCTCTGCCCACGAGACAACAGCAGTGCCTGCGAGGTCGGCCGCCCCTGCCTCGGCATCTTCCCGCTGTCAAGTGGAGCTCTCGCCTCGGCCGGGGAAGCTGCCAAGGAGCTGGGCAGCCTGAGCACCCGGCTCCGGGAGACGGCTCAGCTGGTGAGTGCGGCAGCGCCGAGCCCCGCGCTTGCTCCTTCACTGTCCTGTGGGGAGAGCGAGCTGTGATAAATACCCACTCTCAAACTCTATTTGAGATTGATCCTTTGGGCAGCTTTAGAAATTGGGGAATTCTTGAGTGCTGCGTGTGTGGGTCCTGCCTCCCCCCGGCGCAGGAGGTACGGAGCGGATGGGACATGAGCAGCTCTGGAGATGTCACAAGGAAGCCTGTCTTCCTCCTGGGTTAATCCCGAACCAGGCAGAAGGGGTGGGGATGCGGAAACCTCTCGGATTCTGCAGGTGTACCTGCTCTAACATTTGATGTAATCTGCTGAAGTACATGTGTTAGTGCTGTTGCGGCTTCTTTCTACAGTCTCTCGGGTGCTTGTAAAGATAAAACGAGTTTTCAACACCATTCAAAATCCATTTCAAAGGTGTGTTAAAAAGCAGCCCCGTTTTAAACAGCACTGTCCCTCTTGGAGAACTGCCTTCGCAAATCCAACCCTCAACCTTTAACACTTGCGATCCTTTCAAGCGGTGGCGTATTAAGAATGAGCAATAGCACAGGGTGCCTTGCCCCGTTCACCCAGAGCTGAGCTCGGGCTGCTGGGATGCCCGATTAGCAGAAATGGCTCCATCGCGATGTTGTGGTTTGCAGATTAAAACAACAGAGACGTCTGTAAGTCAGATTCAAAGCAATACGCGTCGGCTCGCGGACCAGATGAGCGTGACGAGGACTCAGGTAGAAGGAGATGTGCGGCGCATCCAGCAGTTCATCCGGCAAGTTCGAAACTTCTTGTCAGGTAGTGTGAAATACGTGTCTGCAGGTCGGCTTGTGCGTGGGAAGAGCTGGTTTTACAGCGGTGGGGGGTATGAGAGCACAGCACGAGGGCAGCAGCTGGATAGCTCACCCCATTAAGCTCTCGGATACCCAGTTTATCTGTATTTTTGTGGCAAGGCAGTGCACATCCTGTGAGGCATCAAAACAGGCTTGGGCCACTTCTCTGAAAAACAGAGAAGACATTTCAGCAGTGCACAAGTCCGTGACGTTGTCAGCGATTGCCCCGCTGGCTGGCTGAGGCTGAACCGTGCTGTTCAGATCAACCCAAATTAATCCTGGCTGTGGTATCTGTGTGCACCTCGCTGGGATGTCACCGGGGCAAACCCTGCCTGCTTCCTTACAGGGATGTTTGGGAGCCGTCTGTGAGGCACCAGACCTTGATCTCCTGTGCGTGGGGTTTCATGGAGGGGTCTCCAACACCCTGCCAGAACTGCTCTCGAGTATTACCTCTAAAACAATGATTGAATTAACATCAGAGGAAGGCTGTGGAGGAGGTGAGCTTTTGTCTGTAGCATGGACAACAGCTTGCTCTGAGTCCTCCTCTTGCTGCAGAGCCTTGGGCCATCTCTGGGGCTCCAGGAGAGACCCGTCCCCATGGCTGGGGGTCCCTGAGGATTTGCAGTCAGCGTTGACTGATGCAGAGAAGTTTATTGGCAGCACTCACTGACCGGAGATGAACAGACAGCTCTTCTCTGGAGCAGACTATTAATCAGATGAGAATTCCTTGTTGTCCTATAAGCTGCTGGGATGACTTATTGTTCGCAGACAGATTGTAATAACATAATGAGCCTCATGAGCATTAGCTGAATAAGAAAATGGGGTCATTTGGTGCTGCCTGGTGTTAATGATGAGTGAAGTTATTTCTGAGCTAATCGCTGGGCTAATGTTTGCTTCTGATTCCTCCGATTTATCAACTGATATTTGTGAAATAAAAGAAGGCTTGTCTCAAAACACAGCCTCGCCTGTTTGGTGAGGTCCGCCTGACTGCGCTCTAGGCTTAGCCATGGTGTTCTTGTTGCCAAATAAAAAGTATCACTTGAGTCCTTTCCTGAAAGTTTTGCTGATGTGAATGAGAAATACGTTGAATTAAAAGGGAATGAAATTCAGGGTGGATCCTGGCAGCTGTCTGAAATGAAGAGACTGTGCGTGAGAGCACGCACGGCTGGGTGTCTGCTCTCATCCTCCCTCGCATTTGCACTCCCACCTTTCCCCTCTCCTGTTTCTGACGCTGTCTGTCTGTCTGCTCTGTAGACAAGGACACGGACCCTGCCACCATCCAGGAAATCAGCGAGTCTGTTCTCTCCTTACGTCTCCCCACGGATGCTGCCGCCGTCCTGAGAAAAATGACTGAGATCAAAAATTTGGCGACTAAGCTGCAGTGCCCGGAGAGCATACTTGCCCAGACGGCCGAGGACATTGCTAAGGCCAAGCAGCTTCAGCAGGAAGCAGAACAAGCCAGGTCGGTTGGGGTTCAAGGGCTTTTGGCAGCTGAGGGCCACTCAGCTGGAGTGAACGTGGTGGTTCTCTGAGTTGAAATCTTGCTCTGCTGCAGCTGTACTGACTTGCACAATCTGAAGTTTTAGGCCAGTATCTTCTATGTCCATATGGTGTCTAAAAGATTGAGACTGCAATCTCTGCAGACACCTCCTTGGCGCCCCATACAGATAAAAAAAATCTGGCTTCCAAGAATAGATCCAGTTATAGATACACTAAGGTCTTTACCAAAAGTAATGGAGGCTTTTCTTTCTCTCTCTCTCAAGTCCCTGTAATGGGAGATGACAAGGTTGCCCTGGTATTACTT
>JAVSBS010016486.1:58368-96978 GCA_033124195.1 Coracias cyanogaster | reverse complement strand
ACAGTCCTTCCCCCTCCCCCCAGGCTCTCCTTCCCTCCCACCCCCTGCACAACTGCAGCACGGGGCTTTCTCACCACAACAGCAGGGGAATGGTGGCTTTAAGTGCCCTGCTCTTTGGGTTGAACATAAAATGTGAGCTTTTCCAAAGCAGAGCTGCCCAATGCATTGTCCATCCTGGCTAACCCTGCTCCCAGCACAGCTACAGTGGGAAAAGAAGGGCTCCGCTTTATCTGTTGGCTGCTTCATTGACCACTTCACCAGACAAAACAGCAGAGCAGCCACGCACTGGCAGAAGCGCCTTCTCCAACTCTCTTCTCCCATATCTGAGGAATTCTTTGCCTTTCAAAGTCTCTGCAGACTTCCTCAGTTTCCCTCAAGTTTTGTATGACATCTTTCAGTCCACGAGCTACCTCAGCCTTCAGGACATAGGAGATGGAGGGCTATTCTCCTAAACTGCCCTGCACACAGCTGTGGTATCAGCAGGGGCCAGCTGCTACAGAAATCAGACAATATTTTTTCCATGTGAAACAGAGCATGGAAAGGATTTTGTTGTGCATCCGTGCAGGCCCACCTGTGCTGGCTGTGTGTAAAGTGACAGGGATTATTGCCCATTGCCCAGCGCTGCACAAGGGCAGTTCTGGTGCCTGCAAACCAGAGCTGGTGCATGCATGTGCCACAGCCACCAGATTACCCTGGGTGCCCACTACTGGTACATGCCCCAGGATCTCTGCTGTGCTCCCTGCTGCGAAGGGGATAGCTCCTAACCTGTAGCGCCGAGCTCCCCATCCCACGGCCCACAAATACTGTGTTACCTGAAGGACTCTCTGAGGATGGGCACAGTCATGGAAAATAAGACGTTTATAACCGAGTCATGCTAAAAAGCAGAGGAGGGTGGGTGCTATATTAGCTCCCCAGGCAGTGTGCAGCTGGGACACAGATTGGAGTGCAGAGAGAGGAGGCTGCCCACCTTGCTCCAGGCACTAGTCCTGCAAATCCACTCTTCCTTGTCCAGCACCCCTGCCTCCAGCACAATGAGCACCTCTTGTAGCACCTGGGCTCTGCTTGCCATGGGCACTGTGCTGAAAGGATTATGGAGCCAAGCACCCTCCAAGGAGAAGTTTCTGGACATCCTCTTGTTTGTGCTTAGTTATGAAGATGAATCAGGTGACTTCCTTCTGGCCCTTTGGGGCTGCAGGCAAGGGGAGGACGAGTGCCACGCTGGGAAGGGAAGTGCAGTTGTGTTGCAAGAAGCTTGTACTCACACTGAGGTCAGCGGTTTGGCTGCTCACGTGGCCTGGCAGTATAAAGCTGTATGCGGGAACTGGGCTGCCCAGCTCAGAGCTTCACTGTCCTGGGAGCAGAAGGGAAGGAGGAAAGCACGAGCAAGGAAAAAACAACAAGGAATCGGAGGAGTGAAACGACGTGGAAAGACATGGAAACTTCCCAGACACACAGCTCAGAAAGGTGAGAGCAGAATGGGAATGAGAGGAAAAGTTGTTGCTAGGAGAGTATTGTGTTTCTCGCCTTGCTTCTAGGCGTGCTGTTCCTGTTTCTGCTCTGCACAGAACAGCATGCTCCTGCTTTCGCCTCTTGATGGAGTTTGTCAGTCTTCTCTGCTTAGGACAGTGTTTGGGATGCTTGTGCCCCCCCTTTCCCACCCGCAGCTCTTGGGAAAGCTCTGGTCCTTTTCATGCCATTCCAGGCTCCCCCTTTTTTCCTAGATAGCTAAGATCCATTTTGCCAGCAGAGAGGGACTGACATCTGTTTTGCTGCTCTTTCTCAGCATGTCCAAGGACCTGTCAGAGCTCATGAAGGAAGCCACCAAGGAGGTGCACGAGCAGGCAGAGAACACACCGTTCATGAAGAATTTCCAGAAGGGGCAGGTGTCACTCCACGAGTTTAAGGTACTTTGTAGCAGCATGGCTTGGGGATGGGAATTCCCTGCCAGGACCTACACTGTTAGATCAGATGGGCTATGCTGGGACTGAAGGGGCAAGGCGAGGCAGAGGATGGCACAAGGAAGGAGGTCCTTTGTATTACAGCTTTCTGGTATCACCACCTCCCAGGCAAAACATGTTTTTCATCAAACTCCAGCACTCTAAGGTCTTAGTGGCTCCTCTTGCAGAAGGCAGGGCAGGACTGTGCATATCAGGACAGGCACCCAAGCTGAAACAGGATAAATAGAAAAAGAAGTTGATGGGATTAATGCAATTGCTTTTCTCTTTCTTCATAAATGCCTGCTTGTTAATTTACCAGCAATGATATTTAATGGAGGTATGACTATATACAGATACATAAGTGACTGAAACGCCAAAAAGAGGGAGAATACTGAATTACAACACTAAGCAGCTACAGCTAGAAATAATGATGGAATAGTGAGAAAGTGAGGCTGTGGGATCATCTCTGGCACTGAACTTTACAAAGCTTTAGTTGCCACTTGGATTCTACCAGAGCTGAGATCATGAACAACTGTAACTCAAAAGCAGACTTGAGTTTGAGCAAGCCATGTCTGCCCAACAGGTAGAAGCCTGTTGCTTTTCTTCAGATAAAAGAGAATCGTTTGCAGACCTGTGCCTAACCTGACTAGATACATGATTCCTGGGATCTGAGCCACATAACAAAGCCATGAGCAAAAACAAAGCATACACCTGGGCCAGAAATTCCTGGGAGGCTATAGGATGTGACGCATGGGCTTGCAAAGAAGAGCTAGCAATCCAACCTGTGGTTTAATTACTTTGTTGTTGAATTGTTCCTTGGCAAATAAACCCACAAGAGTGGGAAAAAGACTACTTACTTCTGACAGGTCGCATTCAGGATACTTAGTCAAGCATAAGTTTAATCTCAGGTGATGACTTCCTGCTGTTAGAAATGTGGCACTGGTTATACAGTGAACTTTGAGACAGGATGGCAATATCATAAAGTCGGACCTTCAGGAATACAGCTTAGTTTCTTAGAAGATACACATGTGCTGTGAGGGGGTGTGAGACACGATGTAGATTTTTAAAAGTAACAACAGTTTTCAAAAGCTGTGTTTCCCAGTAAACCACTACCTGCCTCTGAAAACAACGAGTCAAGGTATATTTTTTTAATTTGTTAGGCAACATTATCTTATTTTGTTTATTTTCCAGTAAACTGGATAGCAGGTTATTGTTTAAAAACTTCTGGTTTTGTTTACTCTTTTGGCAACCCTATATATCTGCCCTGACACGTGACTCACCACAATCTGAATATTTGTTTCCACAACCAAGCCGCTGCCTGTGTGCTTATCAAAGTCCTGTTTGCTGGCACAGTGGGGAAAAGTTTAAACGGCAACTCTTTTTCTGCAGAACTGATTGCTTGGAGAGTAAACTGCTTTCTCTCCTGCCATCAGCTTGATCTCCCCCGCCCCAGCCTGACTCACTGTCCTACAATATCTTCACGTTTTACACTTCGCTGCTGATAAGGGATTCCAGTGTAAGGAAGGGGTAGTGTAGGTGTAAATATGAATACAGCCTCTGAAATTAGTACGCCCAGGGAAGGAAAGAACATGGCTAGATTGTCTTACACCACGTGGAAAAGCTGGCAGATGGAAGAAAGTATCGCGTAAGCTGGGAAAAACAACAATAACAATGGTTTCAAACTAGAGAGGAGAACACACAGCCTTGCAGTGGTCCTTCACAAAGGCATCTTTCAGAGGCAGGCTGTGCTTCCAGCCCCCTTTTATTTCATCTCTTTTTGCGCAACCAAGGAGGCAACCCCACTTGCAAGTCAGGACGAAGAGAGTGGTGGTGCCTCAGTTCACAGGATAGTGGAATGTCAACAGGATGAATATGCTGAAAAACATGCACTGTTGGACTCAATCTTAAAGGTCTTTTCCAACCTGAATGATTCTATGGGTCTATTAAAAATAAACAGAGCATGCCATTGTCTTGCAAGGCCCCACAAAGGGAAGCCACATCTTGAAGCATTCAGATTTGAACAATGCACCAGAAATATATACCTTTGGGAATACCCGCTCTGTTGACTGAAGGATGGAGGAGAATAGACCAGGCATGATTTAATAGGGCTTCAGTTTCCATTACCTCAAGTTTCATGACCTTTAATTTGAAGGTGAAGGCAGTGGCTTTTAAGGACAGGTAAGACCAATATCTGCTGGAAATGGCTTAGGTCTTACCTGATGCTGCCTCAAGCAGAAGGGGAGGGGCTAAACAGTGTCTCATTGCACCTCGCAACTGTTTTCCATATGGGAAACCTGCAACACCACAGATGTGTCTGACTCATACTGGGTGTGCCCTAGAGTAACTTTTTTGTTAGTAGGATTTGTCCCCAAAACCTGAAGAAGACAGACAGATGCACCTGTAGCTCATCTTCTTTCTCTTTCAGCTGGTAACGTCATCCTTGTACTTCATCTACTCAGCTCTGGAGGAAGAGATTGAACGTAACAAGGACAACCCAGTTTATGCCCCAGTCTATTTTCCAGCAGAGCTGCACCGGAAAGCGGCCCTGGAGGAAGACCTGAAGTACTTCTACGGCAGCAACTGGAGGGAAGAGATCCCATGTCCTGAGGCTACTCAGAAATATGTTGAAAGGCTCCACTACGTAGGAAAGAACCACCCAGAGCTCTTGGTGGCCCATGCCTACACTCGGTATTTGGGAGACCTGTCTGGGGGGCAGGTGCTGAAGAAAATTGCGCAAAAGGCCCTCCAGCTGCCCAGCACTGGAGAGGGGCTGGCTTTCTTCACCTTTGATGGAGTCTCCAACGCCACCAAGTTCAAGCAGCTCTATCGCTCCCGCATGAATGCCCTCGAGATGGATCTCGCCACTAAAAAAAGAGTCTTGGAGGAGGCCAAGAAAGCATTCCTGCTCAATATACAGGTAGGTAACAATCAGCCAGCCCTACCTGCCCACACCCTCTCTAAAACAAGATAATAGCTACAGGGGAAAGGCAGAGCCAGTATTTCTGCTGTGGAGCTTATGGGAATTGTGGATTAGGGCAAGATAGTCAGAGTTGGGTGGCTACACTTGTCTAACCTGGGAGCCCAGTAAAAGACTGGTCTCTGAAAAGCTCTTCTCCCTCCCCTAGGCTCTGAATTCAGTTTCTTCCATATGCCATTATTCAGATATGAATGAGGGCTTATACGAGGAGTAGGGGTAACCACCCACCTGTCTTACCTCTATACTACAGCTCCACAAGTCCTCTGTGGATGCTGACTAGGTGCACAGGTATCTTGCTTTCCTATCTGTCAGGAGACGGGCAATAGCCTTCTCCTGAGCTGGAAGCCTCAAGCAGAACCTGTAAATTGAACAAGGAATTTGAAAGACATGCTTTAGACCCCAGAAGCAGACTACATTCTGTGCAAAAAGTGCCAGGAGACTTGGACTGAAGGCTTGGTCTTCCTCTAGTTCCTAAAGTGCCTGTGGCAGAGGCAAGGGGTCCAGTGAAACAAGAAGAGGAGGCCACACAATAAGACAATGTCTCCTCTTCTTAGGTGTTTGAGGCACTGCAGGAGCTGGTGTCTAAGGGCCAGGAGAATGGTCACCCTGTGCAGCTGAAGGCAGAGCTTCGCGCAAGGAACGTTAACAGATCATATGAGCACGGTAAGACCCTTCTAAGAGTGTGTGTTTAATATTGTCCCTTGTGATTTTGTTCTCCTCCCTTCTTCTGTTCTTGTTTGTAAAAGCCACTGAGAAATGAGTGTGAGGTGCTTGCCCCATCTTCTATCAGTAGGTAGTGCAAGGAGAGGCACTGGTATGTGCAAAGCTGCTTCTAGACATGACAGAGCAAGGATGACACATGGGTTCTCCAGAAATAGTGTCAATGAGGGAGCTTTACTAAAAAGAGACTTTCCTCTCCTCCTCTTAGGTTTTAAGAAGTGTAAGGTTCATTGCCAACATGAGTTTCAACCGCAGGGAAAATTGGTCTTGAGTTCACAGAAGCAAAGACGGCAATTCTGGGCCCAGCAGATCAGCCATGGTGCTGTGATGCTGACAGAAGATTCTTCTGGACATACAGCCCTACCTAACAGCCTGTCCTTTCAGATTAAATCTCCCTCTGGTCATTTTCCTGCCTTCCAAAATTATTTACTGAAAACACTCCTGAAAGTGTGCTGGGTTTATAGTAAGCATTGTTCTGGATGATGAAACATAACCTGCTGGGAAGTGGGGATGTACATGCACATCAGCTTTGCAAAACTGAAAAAGCTCCACTACTGTCAAGTGCTGATCCCAAACTGGGCAAAGCCCGAGCAGTGGCTGCAAGGAGAGCAATCCCTTTTAATCAAGTCAGGCTTGTAGCTGAGTGAGGAGAAGGCTCAGATGAAAACAGAGGAAAGTGGTTTCCTTGATAACATGTGATTCAAATTTTAAAAGTCCTTAGGACCTATCCATTCTGAAATTAAAAGGGAGATTTTTCAGTGCATACTGGATTGAACCACAGTTGTCCTCTGTCAAAGAATGAAAAGCAAACCTTGTCTTGCACATTTCTAGACAATGAAGCTTAAAACAGCTTCTCTGGGAAGGGCAATAAAAGTTCCCTGTAAAACTTTGCTGCTACTTTCCCAATACACTCATAAAAGTAAGATTTTCAGAAAAGTTTGGTGTTGGATAAAGAATCTCATTCTGAAGTTGTACTGGGAAAACTGTCTGGCGTGCTAAACACTACCTGTTTAAGGTCATTAGTTGCCTAACCAATTAAATAAATGAGGAGACAAAATGCCTTTTTAAATTGTAGCTTAAGTATTTGGGTGGCATACCAGCAGCTTCTTGACTCAACTTCTTCTCACTTGCTGTTTTTTCTTTTCTTTTTTTTTTTTTTTTTATCTCCCCCTCTTTTGTCTAGGTCCAGTGCCTGGGAAAGAAAGTGAGAGGACAAACAGGAGACACACAGACATGATGCCCACCACTCCCCTGGTGCGGTGGATCCTGGCACTCAGCTTCCTAGCCATGACAGTTGCCATGGGCTTATTCGCCATGTGAAAGAGCAGGACCTTCACCTTCTCTTCGTGCCTTCCCTCACTCTGAACTAATCCACCTTCCCCAGTCCTTGTGAGAGAAATTCCCTTTGACTGGGTACTGTGATCTTGGCTCTGCCACTAATGTTAGGACACTTTTCTTCCCAGAGATCAAAGAGTGCTGTAAGGGGGTTCAGGCAAAGTCTCTCCCGTGCTTGGTGTGAGCTCTTCTTAGAGACTAACTTTATCACCAAAAACTAAGGGTAGAAAAGGCTAAAAACAACGGCCAAGAATTGTCACTGCTTTACAGAGTACCTGCAAAAATCCTACAGGATCAGCAATGCAGCTTTGACATCTGTCTCTCCTCAGAAATATGAAGCTCCCTGGAGCTCTATTTGCTCAGTTTTTTATACAACTAGATAATACTGTGATCATTTTTTCTGTGGAGCCACATGGCTCCTGTGGGTTATAGACTGTTTTATATGACACTAGTAGGCCTTTGTTAATTCTTTTTCCAATCATTTTTGGTTTTTAAAAAGCAGAAGATGGTTGTTGAAGATACAGTGTCATTCTCTTGTCTGGTTATATAATTTATACACATAATAAACTTCAATGTAAGGTCTTCAGGCCTGGTGTGTCCTATTATGAAAGCCTATGAAAGTCTCTGTTTCTAGAAATGGCACAAAATTCTTTGAGCGCATGAAGTATTTTTAAGAAGTGGAAGCCATACACAAGAGCTGGTTGCTATTCTATTAAAAGCAAAAGGTGACGGGACCCTCGGCCAGTTGGAACTAGGACGGCTGTCCCTGATCACTACCAGCTAAGGGCTCCATCGCCAGCATGAATCAGAGAAGCAAGTATGTTTTCACCACCCAGATATGGAATGCACACTAAGTTTTGGTCCTACAAGGCAGCTAAATAAAAGACATTAAGCATACAACTGCCTGCTCTCACCTAGGTAGCAATCCAACTCAACTTACTCCCAGGACGCAACACACACACAACATTGCCAAAGACACTCCAAGCACACAGCACTGCTGGAGCAGCCCTTGCACACACCTTGCTTTCCTCCCCTTTCGCTGAGGCAGATCTGGAGGTCTGGATTTTGGCCAGCCACTCTTATGGCCATAGGCCCTATCTGCTTCAGAGGGTCTTCTAACACTGCAGGAGAGGCTGCAGTTCAGGTACAGCACAGCAGGTACCAACAAGGCCATTACCTCTCAGCTCAGAGTCCTTTCCTCTCTTTCTATCAGAAAGCCTCTGTGATCAACCTGTCTCCATGATGCTGCTTGTTCTGGCTGTGACCTTAATCCCAAAGGCACTCTTTCCTATTGATCTGCTTTAATGACCAGCACTGAACCTGCTCCAACAACAAGAATCAGAAAGCAGGTCTTGTTGAGAATAAGAGTGGGAAAGAGGGATTGTCATTATTCTTGGGCTGTTATCTACCCTACAACCCTTCCAAAAAGCCCCTTTAATACTTCTCTATTTGGATCCATTTGCCAACCCCTGGCAGAAAAAATATTTAATTCTTAAAAAAAAAGATTGTCAGATGTTTTAAAAGCAAGAATATGAGGCTTCCCAGCTATTCAAATAGAAGAGCTTATTAGTTCACTCAAATTTCTATCAAGTTCTACCTTTCTAGTCCTTCTAACCCACCCCAACTAAATCATTATGTTTATTCCACCATGCTGTTAACTGAACAGCCCCAACATGCAGAGAAATGCTGCTGAGCTGAGATGCACTCTACCACACTGAGCCCCTCTCCACTGCCCAAAGAGATTGTACCTGTGACCACAAACTTAGGAAACCTGGATTCAGGCTGGCGGCATCCCTTCCCTGCCCACGGCAGGAGAGGTATGGTGCTTGAGTCCCCCACAGCCTTACTATCACACACTGAAGGGCTCCAGGCTGCGCCTCAGGAAGCCTTCACAGGTTTGCTTGTACTCTCCCATGGTCTTTATGAACAAATCTGGTTTCTCTGCACCATACCAGTTGGCTTCTCCGCAACACGACAACCTGCTACAGGTAGAGGACACGCCTCCCAGGTTTGTCCCCATGGAGGACGCACACTGCCACCTTATCGAAGGGTTGTCGCTTAGCCAACAACCCGCCAGCCCTCCCCCAAGACTGACTGACTGACTACGGGCCCGGGGAGCAGCGCCGCAGCGCACACATCCCCGGCCAGCAGGCCGCTCGCAGGCGGCACAGCCGCTGCCGCCCAGCCCCGCAGCGAGCCCTGCCCGCCGCGGCCACGGGCCTGCGCCACCGCCAGCCAGCCCAAGCCGAGCCCCAGCGCCAGGCTCCTCCTGCCCCCACGGACACCCCGCCCAGCCCTCAGCAGCAGGCTCCAGCCGCCCCCGCAGCGGGCATTTATTTTATTCTTGGTAACTAGCGCCGGCCACGCCGGCCGCAATGGTTCCACCCGTTCCCCCCCTCCCTGCACCGCCACAGTGGTCTCGCCCGGCCGCCATTTGTCCCCGCCCCTCTCTCCCCGTTTTCCCGCCAAACTGCGGCCGGCCAATCGACGGCGGAGGCGGAGCCACGCTCTTCCTCTCGGGGAGGGGCGGGAGGGCAGCCGGCGACCAATCCACGTCGGTCGCCGCACGGGAAGGCCAATCGGAGTGCGCGGCTGCGGCGGCTCCTCACGGGCGGGCCAATCGGGGAGCGCGCGGCGGCGGCGGCACCGCCCCAGCAGTTCGGTTTCCGCCGCGCGCCGCTTTTGCCGCGAAAAAGTTGGTGGCGGCTTCCGGCGGGCAGCGAGGTGCGGGGGACCCCGAGGGGCGCGGAAGGAGGCCGCGGGCGGTGAGGGGCGGCCGGGGGAGGGAAGGCCCCGTGGGGCGTTGGGTGGGGGCGGAGAGGAGGAGGAGGAGGAGGAGGAGGAGGAGGAGGAGGAGGAGGTTGCAGCAGGTGCTTGGGCTGACTGCGCGTTCTCGCCCCCCGCAGGGGAGCAGCAGGCGCCATGTCCGGCTTTGATGACCCCGGCATTTACTACAGCGACAGCTTCGGGGGTGATGCGTCGGCGGACGAGGGGCAGGTTCGGAAGTCGCAGCTGCAGAAGCGGTTCAAGGAGTTCCTGCGGCAGTACCGGGTGGGCACGGACCGGACGGGCTTCACCTTCAAATACAGGTGCTGCGGTGAACCCTCGGCTGCTTCTGAACCTTCCTCGCCCCTCTTTGCACCTCCAGCCTGCTGTCCCCCCGCTCCTGCTGCCCACACCCCGGGCAGGCTGTAGCATGTGTCAGCTTTTCTCTCCCAGTAGCCAGTAAAGAGCTTTTTGTTAGTGTAAGAAATGTTGTTGTTCCCATTTAACCTTACAGGAAAACTGAGATCTGGGGTTCCCTCAAATTGTTATACAGCTGACCAGTGGCAGAGGTAGCAATAGAGGGACCCGTGATGCAGGCGCTGCCAAGCCTCCACCTAGTTCTGAAATTCAAGATCTGTCTTCAAGTTCTGGTACTTTCTGGTTTGGAGTTTTGTCTATGTCCATTAAAATCTGTGCAGCGCTGCCCACGTGTGCCCTCTGAAGGTCCCTTGGCCAGCTCTTTGCCAGTGCAGCTTGGAGACAGCTGAGAGAACACGAGATGTATCATGCAGAGGCTGGGACAGTCTTTCACCTTTCATCTCTGAATTTCATGCACCCTGGCTTTTTTTAAGGAGAACATTGCCTGCTATGCTATTACGTCCCTTTTTAAAATCATATTTTAGGTATAATATGTATTTACCTATACAGAAGTTTTAATTTGCCTGTCTGGTCATGTAACTAGTAAATAATTGGCACTATACTTTACATTGTCACTGTAAGCACTGGTGTCCCTGGTCTTACATCATGTTTCAAAGTGGTTTTGGGCGAAAGATTTCCACAGGTCCCTCTGTGCTTCTCTTGGCAGTCTCCTGACTTTCTCCACGTGCTTTCCAAACCAAGGAGCCCCTGCAGAACCTGCCTTCTCTGCTCCCAGCTTGTTATAAGGTCACTGTGGGTGACTGGTGCTTTGTGCCCTGCAAACCTATACTACTTGCTGCCTTCCAGGGATGAGCTTAAACGGCACTATAACCTGAGTCAGTACTGGGTAGAGGTGGAGATGGAAGACTTGGCCAGCTTTGATGAAGATCTTGCTGACTATCTGTACAAGCAACCAGCAGAGCACCTGCAGCTGGTAAGGATGGAGGAGAATGGGAATCTAGCATGCTGACATTGTCACATCGTGGGAGCAGCCCTGATGATATACTGTAATATAGCCATAACAGCCTAGCTATTCTCTTTCTAGTTGGAAGAAGCAGCAAAAGAAGTTGCAGATGAGGTCACCCGGCCTCGTCCTTCAGGGGAGGAAACTCTCCAAGACATCCAGGTGATGCTGAGATCAGATGCCAACGCAGCCAACATCCGCAGCCTGAAGGTGAGGTGAATTGGCTGCCATGCTGAGCAGCAAGTGGTAGGGCTTGTTTGTGTGTGGGTGAGATTTCAGGGAACCTTCAGGTACTTGATCACATAGCTCAGGACATGGGTTGCACAGTAATTTACAAGCGGGGTTACTCTGCAATCTAAATCTGGCTGCAAAGGACGGTTACTCCTGGTTCCTGCTGCAGGGACTTTATTGCTGTTAGTCATGTTCTGCATAGAGTGTGCTGTCGTCTTCTCTCTTGCTTTGAAACCAGCATGGCTTAAGTCATGCAACATTCCTCTACTGCTCTAGAGCAGAGAGACATTTTTCAGGTTTTTTTTTTTTGTTCTGGTACCTTGGTCCCATGAATGTGGAAACATAGCTAAGAAAGAACTGTGTTTCTTTAACTTGTTTAGTTTCCCATCCATCCTCCAGTGATTCCTTTCTCATCTTCCCTTCACCTCTTTTCCCTTCCAGTCTGACCAGATGTCCCACCTTGTGAAGATCCCTGGGATCGTGATTGCGGCAACCCCTGTGAGAGCCAAGGCCACCAGAATAGCTATCCAGTGCCGCAGCTGCCGCAACACCATCAACAACATTGCGGTGCGCCCAGGCCTGGAGGGTTATGCTCTCCCTAGGAAATGCAACACGTAAGGACTGACATGGGGATGCATGCTGCAGGCTGGCGGGGAAAAAAAGGCTGCGTCCCCTCTCATCCCATGCACGCTGCAGAGAGCCAGCTCCCTGTTGCACAGGCACAAGTATCTGTGCTGCTCTATTCCTCCTTCCTTCGTGTTGCCCTTGTGCCTGCGTGCACCCTTGGCTGGCAGGTTTTAGGTCCATCTGTCTGTGGTCACACTGATTGTGGCGCTGTGTGACCAGTGCTGCACGCAGTGTTGAGCAGCCATGTCCAGGAGTTCGTAATATCTATAGGGCGCTTTACCTGTTGTACCAAAAGGTTCATTCCTGCCTCCATCTGTCACATAATGCTGCGTTAAGCTGCTGTCCTAACCTTCTGTTAAGTTGTTAACTTTTTCAAACAAACATCTTGCTTCGATGTTTCCCCTCCCAGGGGGGTTTGTTTTGTGTTACCTTTTGTAGGGAGGTTTTGCTACTAACATTCCAATCACGCTTTACAGCTCTTGGCGCTCAGGCATACGGCGAGCATTAGGCTGCTGCTGTGCTGCAGCTCCTGCACAGACTCATCCTGGTGGGTTGTGTCTTTGAGCTCCTGCCTGCCAGTATTTATTTTCTGCACCTTACCTCTAATGCAGTTTGAGAGGCCTTTGGGATAGGCATCATCCTTGCGTGTGGTCTGTACAGAGCCTGGCTCCCGATCCTTGGTTGCACTCCCACGTTATCCTCCCCAAAAGCCCTTTCCCTACCTACATGGAGTCAGGCATTGGTAGTGATGTACTGAGACAGCAGCAGGGTGTGGAGGTGCTCCTTGTCTTGGAGAGCTTGTAGTCTAGCAAGGCAGATACGTCTCAAGAGACTCAGGCTGATGGCAGGCTTGTCACATTGCTAATTGCTTTTTCACGAGAAACCACTTAACATTTGCTTTGTGCATGAGGTTATAAAGAAAAATGCCCTGCCATGTTGCTGAGCCTATACTGTTACCTTCTGTGTAATTAATGAATTACCTTCCTCACCACTTTTAGCTAGCAGGGGAGGGGGGGCAGGCAGGGGGAGTACTCAGGCAGGTATCACCCTGTCTTTGGCTTGCTCTTGTGCCTGCTTTTGGCAGCTGTTGAAGACAAGACAGAAGGCTTGGTGAGCCTTTCCTTTGACCCTGTGGGACTGCTGGGCACCTCTTGGAGGGGTGGCTGCTCTTTGCTCTGTCACTGCTGTGCTGTCTACGAGGGGGCTTCTGAGTGCCAGCAGCCTTCCTGATTAATCTCTCTGCACAGAGAACAAGCTGGCCGCCCGAAGTGCCCACTGGACCCTTACTTCATCATGCCAGATAAGTGCAAGTGTGTGGACTTCCAGATCCTGAAGCTGCAGGAGTCCCCAGACGCTGTGCCACACGGGGAGATGCCCCGGCACTTGCAGCTGTACTGTGACAGGTACCAGCATGGTCTTCCCACCCTTACCCCACAGGGCCAGCAGGTTGCTGGTGCCATCCTTTCCCCTGCTACCATCCTCTGTTTTCCCTTTCCTCCTCTTAGGTACCTGTGTGACAAAGTGGTCCCAGGGAACAGAGTCACTATCATGGGCATCTACTCCATCAAGAAGTCTGCCCAGAGCAAGAACAGAAGCCGTGACAACGTGGGAGTGGGCATCCGAAGCGCTTACATCCGTGTGGTGGGCATTCAAGTGGATGTGGAGGGCTCAGGTGAGGGCTGGTTTTGTTGCCTGTCTGGTCTGTGTTGGTAGCCTCATGTTAGGAGAGTCCCCTTCCTGAACAAGATTGTCCCTCAGCAAGGACTGTATGAAATCACAGTCTGCATCGTTTGCTGCTGCCTATATAGCAGAAAGTTCAAGCCAGTCCAGGGGTCTTAACTTGTCCTGGATGCTCTATAGTTGTGTCTTGCATGACTTTTTCTCAGTGATATTAAATGAGGAGGCTTCAGCCTGAGTCCTCCAGGGTATTTAAGTGCTTTTATCTTATTGATCTTAGTGGGAATCTGCTAAGCCATCCCTGAGGATCTGGGCTGAAGTCGATGGTTAAAATTGAGCTATGTATTTAAAACATGGTCCTGACTCTAATTTTTCCCTCTGGTTCCTCCAGAGCTGTTTTGTCCAAGGTCCTTGCTTTTTCCTACCAGCCTTTAAGGGCACAACCTCCCTTGCTGGAATAGCAAATGCCTGCCCTCTTCCACCCTGCCCACCTGGTAGCACTTGGCATTATCTTCAAGGAGGGATTTTGGTGGTAGTGGGTGTAGAAAGAGTAGTGCCATTTACTTTAAAACATCCATTTGTTCGCTGTTGCATCACTTTTCTCATCCCTGTACAGGACACAGCTTTGCTGGCTCAGTGACCCCTCAAGAAGAGGAGGAACTTCGTCGCCTTGCTGCCATGCCCAACATCTACGAGACCGTTGCCAAGAGCATTGCGCCCTCCATCTATGGCAGCACTGATATCAAGAAGGCCATTGCCTGCCTCTTATTTGGAGGTTCTCGCAAGAGGTAGGGAAATGTCAGCCTGGTGGAGAGAGAGTGGTGGCAAGGGTGTTATTCATGGCACAAAGTCCTTATAGTCTTCTGATGGTGCTGCCAGCCATCTGCTACTTGTCAGCAATGCTTCGTTATCAAAGTAAAGGCTCAGCATCTCTCCTCCCTCTCTTCCCACTCTGGCTCTCCAGGCTCCCAGATGGGCTGACCCGCAGAGGAGACATCAACTTACTGATGCTGGGTGACCCTGGCACAGCCAAATCCCAGTTGCTGAAGTTTGTTGAGAAGTGTTCACCCATTGGGGTAGGTGGTCTGAGGCGCCCACTTCTAGTGTGGCTTGTTTCTCCCTTCTTCTCACTGCGTAGCACCAAAGACCAGACCATAGTCACAGCAGATACCTGCCCATGCATCCACAGCTAGGCAGGCTGTGAGAGGTGGGAACTGTCATTTCTGGTGCTAGCCTGGAACATATGGGGTGCAGTGTGGAGGACGAGGGAGGGAAGGGGAAGGGGAAGCAGGTAATGCCTTTCATTATGATATGAGCCAGGCTATTTGCAGGCATCCAAAGACGTGACTGGTGCTGTTGTTTATTCTTGAGACTTTATCAGCAGAGAGGCTGGCTGGTCAGGACAAATGAAGTTGACTGCATCTAAGGCACGGACTTCCAGGCTGAGCCCAGGCATGAAATTATATTTTCAGCTGTGTTTTCTTGTAGTCTCTATTATACTCAGCTTCTGACTGCGTTGTTCTCTCAGGGGGAAAACAAAGCTAATGCAGCAGTCCACCAAACAATGAATCACTCCCTGTTCTGTACTTAATACCTGTACTTGTGTGTCTGCAAGCCCTCTGGTGCCTCACAGCTGCTTAGTCTGAGACCTGGGACTGGGCAATAGTCTTGCTCTGTACCCAGCAGGTCTGGTTTTGGTGTGTGTAGGGGTTTTCTGGAGGTCCTTGTGTTTCCTCCAGCACCTCTGGATTTTGCGGTCCTGGGGGTGCTTTGTCCTCCAGCTGGAGCAGTGGGCTCCTGGATCCTGCAGCAGCTGACATGCTGTCCCCTTTCTTGTCCTGCATGCTGCTAGGTGTACACCTCTGGGAAAGGCAGCAGTGCTGCTGGCTTGACAGCCTCGGTGATCCGCGACCCTTCTTCCAGGAGTTTCTTCATGGAGGGAGGAGCCATGGTGCTGGCGGATGGGGGAGTGGTGTGCATCGATGAGTTTGACAAGGTACCTGTGGAGCTGCCTGCATCAGGAGTGGGGAAGAGAGCCCTTGGGCTGCCAGCTTCTCCCGGGAGAGTCTGGAGCTGCAGGATAAAGGGTGACTCTCCTGAGGTTGCCTCACTTTCTTTCAGGGAAGGTCAAGAGATGGGGCTGCAGGAAAATTCTGGTTATGTCGTGTGCTCTTGGGCAGATGTCCTCACAGGGCTTTACCTTCAGGGTTGGCATCAGTGGGTGTGTAGCTAAAGTCCAGTGTAGGTGACTGATGATGACTTTTTTTTTTTTTTCTCCTTGCCTCATCTCTCCCACCTCGGATGAGAAGATGCGAGAGGATGACCGTGTAGCCATTCATGAGGCCATGGAGCAGCAGACTATCTCCATTGCTAAGGTGAGCTGCTGGCATGCGTCATGCTGGGATGGGAGCCTGACTTGCCACTGGGTTTCCGTCAGAGCCCAGCAACTAGTGGCCATACATCTGTTGCCAGAATTGCCTATTTTAGAGTCCAGGCAGTGGCCTTGATGGTTGCTGATTTCTCTGATCTGAGACTGGTCAGCCTTGACTATAGACTTTGAGTTGTCTATTCTCAGGCAGCCTGAACTTTGGGAGGACTGAAAGGAGCTCCCTCTGCCTGTCCTCTGCTCCTCTAGATTTAGTAGTTACACTGATATCTCTGTGTCACAGCCTGATGTCACTTTTTCTTTCTTTCCACTGCTCTCTGCCCCCTCAGAAGATCTATAGAAAGTGCCTGACATCCTGGTGCCAGGTCTTCTCTCAAATCAGTTTCTCTTAATTTCCAGTGCTCAACCCTTTTTTGTAGCAACTCTGCTCCCTCCTGGTTTCTCAAGCTCACCCCTTAGCTGTTGGGTCCCTGGTAACACAGAGTGCCAGCCAGAGCTTTTCCTTGCTGGTCGCTCTTGCCCAGCTACCTGCAAACCCACGCTTTGCCCCTGGGGCTGCCCAGGGGGACTCAGCCCTGGCCACCCAGTTTCTGGCTCAGATCACAAACTTGGGGTGGGGTCTTGTGTGTCCTTGCCCTTGACAGGAGGTTTTAAATGAAGTTACTTTGCGCTTAAGCCAGTCCTCCTCTAGAAGGACATGTGGGTCTAGACCCGTGTAGCTCCTGTGCTTGACCCCCTCTCCAGTGTGGAACCATTACAGAGCAATTAGGTGCTGCTTAAGGGATTTTATTTAAATGCAAATGATTGAGGTTGAGTCCTTGCAAACTACTTTGGACCTTTCACCGCACATTAATAGCCTTCTAGACCTTCTGTGGCATGGAGTGGTCTTGACCCCATCCATTTCTCCTTCCGCCCACAGGCAGGAATCACAACCACACTCAACTCCCGCTGCTCAGTGCTGGCAGCCGCCAACTCTGTCTTTGGGCGCTGGGATGAGACCAAGGGCGAGGAGAACATTGATTTTATGCCCACCATCCTCTCCCGATTTGACATGATCTTCATCGTCAAGGATGAGCACAACGAGGAGCGAGACATGGTGGGTTGGGGCATGTAGGTGCAGCTGGGACTCAGGGTGCCCCAATTTTGGGAGGGAGAAACAAGGGAAGTTTCAGCTGCCTGACTGCCCTCTGTTTTAGACACTGGCCAAGCATGTGATGTCCTTACACGTGAGCGCCTTGACACAGACCCAGGCGGTGGAGGGTGAGATCGAGCTGAACAAGCTGAAGAAGCTCATCTCCTTCTGTCGGATGTGAGTGAGAGACAGGACTTTTTGGCAGTGCCCGGGCTGCGCAGTGGGAGGCAGTGGTGAGAAGTGAACCGTGCAGATGGTATTTGCAAGTGGTTTGTCTGGGTGACCTTTTATTAACTCCTGCCTTGAAAAAAGGGAAGCGAAAGCCACTCACAATGATGCAGCGTGGCACAAGGGATACCCCCCTGCACAGAGGACACTCCCCAGTGGCACTGCCTCTAGCTCCTGTCCCCCCTTGCAGGAAGTGTGGTCCTCGGCTCTCAGCGGCTGCAGCAGAGAAGCTGAAGAACCGCTACATCCTGATGCGGACTGGCACTCGCCAGCATGAGCAGGAGAGCGACCGCCGCTCCAGCATCCCCATCACCATCCGGTGAGCAATCCTGCCCTCCTTCCTCCACCAAAACCCTCGGGGTTGGGCTCGCATTGCTGGGAGTCAGCTGGGGTAGCCCAGGAAGGGGGGCTGGGGGAGTGCTGGGGTTTGAGAGAGCCCCTTGTGAACAGGGCAAAACTGGAGATACTGAGGTGCGGAGCAGGAGGTGCCAGGAGTAGGGTAGGTGGAGGTGTCAGGGGTTGAGGGGAAGGAGAAGACCTCTTGGAGGTGCAGTAGAAGGCAGGGAATGTCTCCTTTGGCTGCAGACAGCTGGAGGCCATTGTGCGCATTGCTGAGTCCTTGGGGAAGATGAAGCTTCAGCCTTTCGCCACCGAGGCGGACGTCGAGGAGGCCTTGCGGCTCTTCCAGGTGTCCACACTTGATGCAGCCATGTCGGGCAGCCTGTCAGGTGAGGCAGAGATTCTTTGTGCTGGGGGCAGGAGGGACGTGCTGTGCCTGGCTGCTGACAAGAAGAGAGGAGCTTGCCTCCCAGGACTGGGTTGGCAGGGGCAGGAGGTGCTGGACCTGCTTTCTGAGCAAAGGCAAAGTAATGCCTGCAGCATCATGGCTGGAGGGCTGTGACTCACAGGAAGGGCAATGACAGATGACACTAGGGGTCTCCACCTATGCTGGACAGGGGAGGGATTGTTGGGCCACTTGTAGTCCCAAAGGCAGAGTCCAGTGATGGACGTGGTTCCCCAACCTGTTTGTCTCCTACCATCTTTCCCTGTGGGGGCGAGACAATGTTTCCTTGGCAGGCAGTGTGGTACAAAGAGTTTGAAGGAAGTTCCAGCAGTCAGGTCCATATTCAGCTCTGTCTATGTAACTCCACAACCTTTGATGGTGGATTTGCTCATGGGTTCCCTAAAGCCTTTGAGACATGCAGGTGTGGTGGGAAACGAGATGGGGACTCTGCCTTTGAGAGTGACTTGTGGGTGGCACAGAGAGCTCACGCAGCCTCTCTCCTTCCAGGGGCAGAAGGCTTCACAACACAGGAGGACCAAGAGATGCTGTCCCGCATTGAGAAGCAGCTGAAACGACGCTTTGCCATTGGCTCTCAGGTGTCAGAGCACAGCATTGTCCAGGACTTCATGCGGCAGGTGGGCTGGGGCCTCCATGGAGGGTTGGGCTGTGAAACCAGGGACTCTAGACTGCTGCTTAGGGGGTGGAGAGCCCTTATGGTCATATCTGCTTTTGAAGTTGTTTGTAGGCAGTGGTGTGCAATGTGATTGCAGAGTTTAAGGGGTGTGAGGCAACACTCATTTTTCTGCAGAATCACTTAGGTTTGGGCAATTTGGGGAGGTTGAGGTCCTACCCTTGAAACCAGAACAGCTTGATTTGGGAGACTGGCTTCAGACAGACCTGAAATAGTGAAAGGAGCATCAGCACCTGCTGCCACCGGCCTCCTTCCTGCTGGAGAGGCATAGCCAGGCTTTAGTGGTGGTTGCAGGTTTCTGCTGTGCTCTGGGGAGCTCTTCCCTGCCAGCTCATCCCACCTGCTCTCTTGTTTTCCAGAAATACCCAGAACACGCCATCTACAAGGTGCTGCAGCTGATGATGCGACGGGGGGAGATCCAGCACCGCATGCAACGCAAAGTCCTCTACCGCATCAAGTGACCTCTCTGTCCCACACGTGGGAAGGGAGCTGCTGCTGCCTGATGTGGGTCCGTGTGCAGGCAGAATTCCGTATGGGGTCAGAGCCCTGCTCTTGGAAGAAGTTTTTCCTTGGGGAGCCAAACATCCTCGGGCCTCCCTTTTGAAGCAGGGTTGGGGGGGATCAGGGTTCTCCTTGGGTGCTCTGTCACTGTTATGTCAATGTTTCTTTGAACTCCATCAGCTTTTAGTTTGTATTAAAATAAAAACTGATATTGGTAGCCCAAGGTCTTTGGCTGCCTCGAGGGACAGAGGGGATGGTGCAGGATTTTGGTTGGAAAGGCATCCCCCCTGCTCACCCCGTGTTACCCACTGCCCAGCACACACCTTGGGGACTTGCCTCAAGGCAGGACTCATCCCTGTGGGCAGCACCAGCAGCCCTGAAGGCAGAAACTTATTTCTCACTCAGGGTTTGATTTGTCTATTAAGGCATAAATCCTGTTGACAGAAACTGCCCTTCTGGGCTCAGCAGTGTGGGAAGCATCTTACCTGGTCCCTGCCTGCAGGCTACTGCTGCCTTCCCCATCTGTCAGCAGCAGTGAGGGGAGTGACCTGCTGTTCCCTGGTTCAGAGCTGCTCTTCACTCGTCCCTCCTTCCCCTCTGCAAGGGCTGCAGCAGGCAAACACTTTACCCTGTGTTTTGAAGGGCTGTGAAAAAGCTTTGCTGGAGGCATGGGCAGAGCCCCCTTCTTGCCTCAGTGGTGTAGAGCAGGGCCGAGTGAGAACGGGGCTGCAGCACGATGCCCAAGAGCTGTGTGCTCCTCTCCATACCTTTAGCACCTTGGTTGTGTGCTGGCAGCCACAAAGTAGGATGTTCCACTCACCAGGAGCCTCTCCTGGGCTTTCTGCCTTGGGGTCCACTTTTGCAGCCACTTGCCCTTCTGTATTTGCTGCATGACCTTGCACTTGTCAAACCCTGCAAGTTTTTGTCCTTGTTAGTGAAGCAGTATTGGTTTTCTTAAGTGTCCTCTTGAAGTGACCTTCAAACTGAAAAACAGCCCAGCATTAGCAAAAGGAACGTTCAGGACCAGCAGAGGGTACCAGAGGCTTGAGAATGCTGGGCTTTGGTAATGCACACAGTGCTTCCCTCTCCTCCAAGAGGGGTTCCTTTGTGCTAGGGTGCTGGGATGCAGGGTGCACCCATCCTAGCAGTTGCCACAAGGGCTGGGCTCCACTGCAACCCTTGTGAGGGGTCAGCAGCCTCTCTGTTTGTTTCTGTTTGGGTGATTTGAGAGGTTCATGGTGCACTTCTGATGTGGCTGGAGGTGGTTATGGGGTCCTGGGTCTGTCTGGATGAGCCAGAGGGGCAGTGGCACTGGTGAGACCAGCTGCAGATTGAAGAAGCAGCATCCTGCTCTTCATTCTCCCATTTTTTCAATGGGATCTACATTTGTAGAGGGCTGGAACAGAGAGGAGATTGGCCCAAAGGCTCCCAATAGGATAGGTAGGGATAGGTCTCCAGAAAGCTCACCCTAGTGATTTTATTGCCCTGTATTTTTGCAGGTGCCAAGCACCTCGTGACACTTTTTGGAGCAAGCAGTACAGGGGTAAAAATGGACACCTTTCTTTTCTCCTTTAAAAAAAAAAAAAGAAAGAAAGAAAAGAAAAGTGGCTCATTCTCCACCTTGCTCCCTGGCTAGGAGGCAGGGCAGGAATAAGAGAAGGATGCTGTTGCTTCATGGAGAGGATCAGCTCCATGCAGGATGAATAAGTGAACATGAGAATAACAGGGCCACATCCTCACCTGGAGACTGTGGCTCCCATAACTGCCAGTGTCTGTTTGAAAGCATTCCATCCCACTGCACGCTCCTGTGCCCCTGATCAAGTGCTTCATATTGGAGCATCAGAAAGTGGCCCATTAAAGCAGGGTCAACATGGTGCCCAAGCAACAGTGTGTTGTCGTGGCTTTTTTCCTGCCACGTTGCTGTAGCGCATGTAGTGCTATTGTAACGGGTCCCGCATGTGTCTCAGCCCCTGCCACCTTTCCCCGGTACCTCTGTCCTTGCTGTGGAGATGCTGGCAGTACCTGTCTATCTATGGTCCTTCTTCCAGTGGTGCAAGAGCAAAGCAAATGGCGAGGTGAGTATGGGATCAGTACCCACAGCCTGCTGTTAATGCTGCCTCTGGAGCAGGCTTTGAGCCTCCGTTCCCAGGCTTGGAAAGAGCACCCAACAGTGGAAAGGGGCTGGGTGAGGAGAGAGTACCTGGGAAGCGAAACACGGTGCAAAGGGCTCTGTTTCCATCTTCCTCCCTTTCCTGCCCTCTTCCTTTTCAGACATCCTCCCAGCCTTTCCCTGTGATCTTTGCTCCATGCTGGAGCAGTAGTGTATGGCTGGATTTCAGATGCTGATCACTGGTGGTGGTCATGTGGTGCTCACAGGTTTTAAAAGAGCCAGGTACATCGAAGATCTCAAGGTACATCAAGCTGTGCTAGGCGTTGGCAGGTGTGGAGGTTGGAAATTCTTTTTATTGGGTTTGGGTTCTTCTGTTGTTTTCATTATATGAGAGGGAGGAGAGGTACATTTCTGTGATGGAGATCAGAATGATTGATCTCTTTGAGCCATGAAATGTGTTGATTATATGGTACGTGGTTATGTAAGTGTATGTACAGCTTGAAACAACATTCTTTAGCAACTAATGTATGCAGCTTTATCACAAGAAGTGGAGCTGGGATGTGCACAACTCTGGTATTATCTTGGAACTCAAGACCATTGATTAGTAATGGCTTGTTTTGAACATTGCACTGCAGATGGAAATTTTGTGAGGAGCAAGAGTTTTCAGTTCGGTAGATGCTTGGTGATAGCTACGTGAAAAGGGATTGGTGGTCCTCCTGGTGAAGATGACCAGATATTTTCCTCAAATGATAGCTACTTGATAAAGGGTTGGTCATCCTCCTGGTAAAAGTGACTCTTTTGGTCACCTCTGAGGTTTTGGCATGCTAAGACTTGGGACAGAGTCTCTGTCTAGGTGTCCTTAGATGACCAAAAATACTGTTCTCAAATCCAGTGCTAACAGAGAGAGTAAAACCAGCCAGAGTTAGCCACTTCACATCTGAGCTGAGCAGTGTTCCCTTACTTAGCCTATTGGTCTGACCGTGTCCCTTCCTTACCTCAGTGCTATGTCACTGGCACAGGGGGCCCCTTTCCCACCCTTGGCTTGTCTCCTTGGGAAACATAGTTGGATGAGTGTAACCACCCCAAAGCAGGCAGCCACCAGGGATGCTGAGGTGCCTTTGATTCAAAGCTTGGGCTGGTGTAGGAACCACCTATCTCTTGCTACAATGAATCATCTCCTGAATAACTTGCAGACTACATGTAATTCTGCCGGAGATGTGTTCTTCTCATTGAGCAGAAGGGGTTTTCTCACTGCAAAAAGATCCAGTGCAGGGGGCTCTGGTCAGCCTTTTTGGTTTTCCATGGGAGGACTTGGCTGGGATTCATCTGACCAGGCATCAAGAGCTGTGTCTGGGCAAGGCGCTCTTTGTGTCAGCGCAGGTGTGTGAGCACTTCCAGACAGCAAGTTGTTTTATCCAAAGTAAAAGTTGACAAGAAGCCAGAGGGCTGTGTCCTAATTGCATTTGTTTTCTCTCTGTTGATTACAAAAGGAGGTCAGGGCAACTAGATCGAGAAGGTATTTTTGCACCATAGGCATCTCAAACTGGGAAGATGCTCATATTCTTCCTGTATGCTGTGCTGCTCTATTGGAGAAGGGCTTTGTTGAAGGCTTGTTTTGGGTGGCTACCTTTGGGGCAGCTCCATTAGGTTTGACTCTCTCTTCATATACAAAGCTCATCAGAATATCTCTGTGGAAATGTCACTGGAGCTCCACTACTGTAAAATCCAGCAAAGCTGAGTCATCACATCTGCACCACTCAAATCTCTTCTATCCCTGTGTAGGATGAGAGCTGTTGCAATGCAGCAACATAACCTCTGAGCGTGTTGTGAGTGTCACTTCCTCCATAAAATAAAACAAAACCAAATGGCAGAGTCCTGAGGGCTGTTGCTCAAGGATGTGAGATAAACACTGCCAAGTAGAAAATGGACAAGCTGATATGGACAATGTGGGAAACAATCTGATCTGGTCCACCAAGCACTGACCTCAGATGAAGGAAGCCAGGGCTCCTTCCCCCTTTCTGCTACTGACTTACTGGGCTAGTTGAGCAAATGACTTCCTCTTGCCTGTCCTGGATAATAACCTTTTTTGGAGCACAGACCATCTCTTACCATGATTTTGTGTAGTGCATGGCACAACAGTAGCCCAATCTCAGTGACAGAGTCTACCTACTGACATAAGTAACATTAACATGTTCTAGGGCCTCTCCTGTCCTCACCAGGCTGAGAACTGATCTCCTGGAGGCAAAGAAATCCCTGTGCTTTGCTCTGGGCAATGCCCCAAAAGATCAAGACACAAAGAGACAAGTCTCTGGGAAGAGACTCTGGTGCAGCAATGCCATGCTGCCATGATATCACTCTGTGGAACAACATGTGTCATGGGTCTGGGTGCCTGTGATGTGGTCTGCTAAGTGGAGGTGTCTCACGCTGAGTTTAAAGTCCTTTAAAAAGTTTGACTAATGGCCTGTATCCCCTAATTCTGGGCTAGGTTCCTTCAAAATCCCAAATAACTCATTCTCCCACAGCTGTGATGTACAAATGCCTACCTACTGGTCTTCATCCCATTTTGCCCATCACTTTGCAACACCCTTTGCTCCTTCCTGCACACCTCTGCTCTAGGTTTCTCCCAGCAATGCCAGTGTGTCTATTATCTCCTACTCCACCCCACTGCATGCTTCATGCCTACTCTCTCTTCTCCTCTGCACAGTCACACCTCCTATTCTGCTTCCTGGTCATTGTGGTCAGTCCCTGGCCACCTTGCAGAGTGCCCAGCACAAGCCTTCTGTTTTCTAGCCTGCTGGCTTCACAGGCAGGCAGAACATAAGGGTATAACATGCTGGATCAGCTCTTAGGGCTGCCTGTTAGCAACGGGACACGGAAGGACACGCATCAGAGGATGTCCCCTGGACCATCTGCTGCTTCTTGGCCATCCCTCTTCTCCCTGCCCTTCAACTTTCATCCAGCCAAGATGCTCCACCTCCTCTCCCTGTTCTTGATCTTCACCTCATCTCACCCCCTCTGTTTGTTTCTAACACTTTTTTTTTTTCTTCCTTTCTCAGACACCTGCGTGGGCAGCAGAAAGCACACTGACCAGAAAAGCCAGGCACCAGTGGATTACATGCCCTTTGCACCACACAATTCTAGACCCTTAGAATGAAAGCAGGAGCATTATTCTGCCTGTCTTGGTCAAAGTATTCATTAAATGCTTGCTGAGTGGAAAGCAGATCTACCCACAGCTGGCCACATGCTGTGTGCTCATCAGCATCCAGCACCTCTGTGGTATAAATAGGCATCTATAAATAGATATGTAGGCATCTTTCCTGTCTGGATATCTTTACCTTGATGCAATCTGTCAGGTCTCAAACTGCACCTGGTACTTTGTGGACTCTGTCACAAGTTATCACAAAGATGATCTTCAGCATATCACTAGGTCTATGGAGATAAAACACATAGTGCTCAAGGTATTTATAAGGTTTTTAGAGCAACAGTTGACAAGTAAACTAGCATACAGGTTATATCACTGTCCTAGACACTTGCTCCAGAATAAGGTGAACATTCAACATTATCAGTTATATTCTGTTTGTGTTTTGTTATGACATATTTGGTGGTCTGACCAGGAGTGCAGAGACTGTCACCTATCTGGGAGATTTGTCATCTGTGTGAGTCCAGCAGGTAAAGGGTGAGGGCCTGGGTTGAGGAAAACCAAAGGACACAAAGAGGAGAACAACTTTCCCAGCACCACATGGCTCTCACAAACTGGGTGGTGGCAGAGCCCTATGTAGCTGATGCTCAGTCCGGATCTTTCGGCAGCACAGCTGCTGCAACAAAGGAACTACAATGTCTGATTTACCCAACTTTTTCTGAGTCAGGCAATTAAAATATATAATGGTTTCCACAGTAACATCACTACTGTCAACCTGTGCTGTCACTTTACTGTACACTATTCAGTGCAGATGCAACTTACAGTAAAAGATACATCACGTGGAAAGAGGGTGAAGCTCTCCCAGTCCTCAACTGAACTGAAACTTGAGTTGTTGATGTCAGAAGGCCCCTTTTGGCCCAGCTCACCTGGCCTCCTGCATGACACAAGCAGTCCTAGAGGTCCAGCCAAGTAGCCCAGCAATCGAAGCGCTCCATGGGCGAAAGCAAATTCTCACTGGCTGCCTTCATTTGATGTAAAATTCCCTTGTTTTCCAAGAGGCTGGAAAAGTAAGCACTCTAAAATGGCCAAGAGAAGTTGATCCCAAAGGGGCTCAAAGCGATGAACATCACCAACTGGTAGGAATGCAAAGCACAGAAGCACATGTATTCATATCCAGGACGACAAAAAACAACCACGTGTGGTCATGCAGAATCAAGCAAGACATATTCACACCTGTATTTCACATGACTTGGCAGGCGTATTGCTACAGTGTCTCCCTGTGCCATGCTATTTCACTGCTTTCCAAAACCTCAGTGGAGAAATCAGGGCTTCTGCTCTTTTGTCTCTTATACTGGAGGAAAGGGTAGCATTAGGTCATAGAACCAGCTCAGAAAGAGAAGCCTAGCATTTGAGTCCTGGCTCTATGAGAAAAAAACAGAAGACCTATTTGTTTGCAGCTCCTGCTGCATGCCCCAAACCCAGAAACACACAATTTACAGTCTTGACCCCTTCACCTTTCTTGCTCCTCAGAGGATAAAATGGTTTCCTGTTTATTCCAATGGGCAGCTGTTGTATCCACAGGGGAGAGTAACATTCATGGTTGATATGGCTGATGTCCAGATACGTTTTGCAGAAGCTGCTTGTTTGTTTGCTGGGCCATCCAGCAGCTGCTGAATGTCCCTTATGAGAGCAGGAGACTCCCAGGCAATTCTCAGATGCTTGAGCATGGGAGAGGACTCGCTCCCCCACCCCCGGATCTGCAGGCAGGAAAGAGGTCCTGAGGGCTTCTTCAATCTCTGCCTTGGGCTGAAGTATATCAGGAGCTACAGGGCCTCCTTCACGTGGTTCATCTGTGCCCCAGGGACATTCTGCGTCACCCATGGGAGAGCAGAGGCAGTGCACTTAGGGTCTCATAAGCTCAGGAAATGGCTGCTAGCCATGAGGTGGCATTGCCAAAGCTATGAGACATCAAGGACCAGTGAGAGAAACTCCTTGTAGTCAGTGCCCAAACAAGAGAAGTCTGGGGACATGGACAATCCCTGGAAATCACCAGAGAAATATTATCACTGCGGGAGCCAGTCCTCAGGCTGCTTTTCCGATCACTTGGACAGAAGAAAGTGTCCCAGGATGCAGAGGCTGCAGCACCCAGGGGGTTGCCTGCCAGACATGCAATCACCATAGGCCAATTTTGGTCTCTTCCACCAACATGGAATAGGCAGTTAAAATTCAATGCCCTTGGGAAGGAAGCATCAAAGACAATTAAATGCAGAAGAAAGACAAAGCCTACTGCCTTCTGTATCTATATGCTTCTCTTTTGACATCAAGAGCATTTCTCATGTTTGCTTTTGTTTGGCAGGGCTGTGTTGGTTGCTTGTGTTTTAAAATGCCACAGTGACCCAGATTTGGAACAGGGAGGTGGTGATCCAGGCACTGGGTTTGTATCTGACTCTGCTTATGTAGTTAGCTATGAATTGTTGAAATGGAAAGAAATCAAATCCTAATCTCCAGTGACCCCTACATGGGCATCCGAGTCACCATCAGTCTGGATCTGGGGCACTGAGAAACATGCTGCAAAGTAGAGACATGGCATGCTAGTCTAATAAATGCGTTGTACCCTCTAGTCAGGCAATAGCCAGTACTGATCCTATATCTACTCATTGGCTTTGCTTCTCAGCAGCACCGATCCTGTATCTACTCATTGGCTTTGCTTTTCAGCAGCACCTATTGTGTGCATCTCCAGGCCAGGAAAGATGCTGGCTCACTGGCAGCCAATAGCCGAGGGCTTTGGAGAATCCATATTGAAGTCATAATTCTTTTTAAGCATGTAAACCCCCCGTTTAAACCAGGATGCAAATGGTTCTGCTCTGGGTCCCACAGTGAGCAGGAAGAGGGAGGTGAAACCTGTACAGACCAAATTGCTCTAAATGAGCTACCTTATCTGGTTTTTCTGGACACTTTTGTGAGCTTCCTCATGTGAACATGACAGAAAAGCAAAGGGCTGTTGGTGCAGCTGAAGGCTTCCAGGATAGTGAGAAGATCAACAGGTGCTGGCAGAGGCAAGGGAACTACAAGGTTGATGGGGGCTGCTGAGACGCAGGAGGGCAGATCCTGTGTAAAGCATGCCTGTGCAATCTCACTCCTCAGTCCTAAACTAGTTCCTAGTCCCAGCAGTGACTTGGCACCTTGCAATCAGCAACACATCTATTCTTTCTAACCCTTTTGTGGTAGGGAAGTCCAGTTATCCCATAGGAGTTGGGGCACAGGAAAACAGCATGTCTTAGCCCAAAGTGCACAAGAGTTAACAACAAAGGAGAATGGATGAAATCCAGCTTCTTCAGTCCTAGGCTCTGCTCATGGGGATGTTCTTCATCCTAGAAATGTCACATCCACAGTATCATTTAATCCTCCTGAACTCTCCCCTGCTCTTTAAGAGGCAGAGAAACGTGCCACAAATTTTCACCTCCATGATGTCTCCCCCCTTCTGTTGTTAGCTCTTTTTTGTTTTCCCACCTTTCTTCCACCTCAAGCCTTTCTCTCCTCATGGGCTGAATGACAGCTCTCTGTATGGAACACCTCTGCTCCACAAGAGGCCAGTGACAAAGCAAATAAATCCCCTCTGAAGAGTTTTGTCCAGCCAATCTAAATTTGCTGCTGTGCCAGCTATGTCTCCTCAGCAAGTTCAATGAAATGGAAGCTACTTTTCCTACTTATACCACTCACACCGATTTGTGGCAGGATAGTCTTCCCAGTACTGATTTCCCAGGTTTCACTCTCAGTCTCTGCACTAGCAGCAGCACTGTGCCACACTCACCTCCTTGCTATTGTCCTCTTGCCACACTTTGCCTGTTCTCATCCTGTCTTGTGCTCCTCACCCTTTGCCCATTCCTGTGACATGTGCATGGCTTCATGCTGTGCACTTCCTCAGAGCCACCATTCTGCTCAGTGCTCATCCAGGCACCCCTCTGGGGCCTCCTCCACAACTTGTTTGCTCTTTCTGCTGGATGCAGCACACTGGTGCCTCCTGAAGCTGCCCGCTGTGTTTGTCAGTCAACTAGAGTCTGTAGGCAGACAAGCAATGGTGGTGCTGTGTCCCTTCCATGCTTCCAGTCAAGAGGAAGGCAGGAATGACCCCAGTTAAAGAGCTGTTATGATTGTTGGTGGCAATCACGTATATTGCAGCAGGATTTCAGGAAGAGTGCAGATCTGGGCCTCACTGTCTGGAAGGAAAGGAATCCCTGCTTCAGTGCATTTCAGCCAAATACATTGACAAATAGCAGAGGTGAGGACTGTAATATGTTAGTAAGAGAAAAAGTGATTGCAGTGCTTCTCCACAGAAGGTAAATGGGTTTCTGTTTAAGCTTAAGTTAAATATCAGAGGAATGATGATCTTACAAATGAAACACAACACCTCCAGAGGCTTGTTCCTGTATCAGCCGCTAATTTACTGTGTGACCTTCAGCAGTTCATTCAAGCTCTCCCTGCCTCGGTCACTTATTGTGTCAAACAAGCCCAGTGACAAATTCCTTTCTTGTGGAGGTCTTGTGAGGACAACGCATCACAGAATACGTCAAAGGCAAAGTGTTTTTTCACCAAGACCGCATTTCATATCCTCAGTGATGTAATGTGGCACATTAGCTTGGCAGTGCTAAGCTTGGAGCCTCCCACTTGCAGCCCATCCCACCTGCCTCACATGAAGGTGTGTGTTGTCCCTCCACAGCCACTTAGCACAGTTTCTTCCTCTCCCCTTGCTTCCTTGTGTATCATTTTAGTCTCCCTAACACCTCCTCCCTTGCTATAGCTCATGGTCTTCAAAGAAGAGCCCTTGCCTCGGCACAGATGGGCACAACCAATTGCTTCCCTTTAAAGAGAGATGTTGCCTCAGCAACCAAAGTTTTGAAGTTGGGCAAAGTTCTGAAAAAAAAACCAATTGTGATGGGAGATGACACTCAAGAACTAATGTACCATGTTGCCATGGCAGCCTGAATACTTGCACGGAACCTGATGTTTTGAAAATATAAAAAGCTGTGCTTCAAGAGAGTCCAACTAACTTAATACTTTTGTCAGGTAGCTGCACAACACCAAGTGTCCGGTATTTATATTTTATACCTGGTGTTTGAGTGACTCCATCACTTCTGAAATGGAAGTAGCTTTTGCTCTCAATCCAACAGAGGACTATTTGGGACTGCAGATTTTTCTAGATTGCCTAGTCTGGTTAGGGGTTATCTGTTGGAGTTATTTCTGTCATTTGAAGTCCATCAGTTCTTCGTTGTCTGGCTTCTACATCTGTGTTTTATCTGTTATTTCATTTGGTGCACTTTTGTGCCACACTGTCTGGGCTAAAAACACCAGGTGGTTTGTTCAAAAACACAGATTCTCTTTCTCGTCCCCAATAACCCATACCTTTCCTGTGAGCCATGTGGTGCATGAGTGGCATTGAGGGGCCACAGTCAGGTTCATTCATCTCTGTGAGCTGAACCAAATGTGATTTTTCTCCACAAGGTAGGTGCCTTCTCCTAATTATAGTGAGGAAGAGGAATAACCAGCCTGAGGGTATTCCTGTGCTTGTTGGACAGACTGTCTTTGCAAACCAAAAGAGAAGATTAAATACCAAATGGCTCACAGGAGGAGAGAGATTCTAAGTATTTAACTGATAATCTGGGGCCTGGACACCCATGTTTCATTCCTTGCTGATGAACCCTTACTGAAAGCTGAGCACAGGGACAGGGCTGTCAGCTAGGCAAGAGCCAACCAATGCCTTTGGCAGAGTCGATCCTTCTCTTGTTGATAGGAACACACTTCAGCTGAGGGCCCACTGTGGTGTGGGTGCAGTGAGGCCAATGATGGACCCCCATGTGCCAGCCTTGGCTGGGTACATGCACAGAGCACTGTGCTGTGATGACTTCCCACGCTACACCAGGCCACAGCTCAGAGATCACATTCCAGCATCACAAAGGAAGACCTTTTGTTTTCCCTAATCCAGTGGAGTGTATTTTTCTATTGCCCAATCCACCCTTGCATCATGTCATCTGTGGTTCTGCTTCATCTTGGTTAGCCTCCTCCCTGTTGCCCTGGGTGGTCCAGTGTTGGCTGCTGTTACTTATAGGCTTTGCAGGAGTGACCTAGTTTGGAGACACTGTAGAAGGAACATAGGGTAGCCTGCAGGGGAGAGGGGATTTCTGTGTTCCTTGGCAGGATCTCAAACCATGTACCCAACCCCTGCAGCTCCTGGGCTCTCTTCCCTGGGTTACCTACTCCCCCTGGTCCACATGTACATCTCACCCCAAACTGCTCCTCTCCAATTAGAGTATTAAGGAGACACTTTCTCTCATATGCTTTGGAAACGGCGTCACTGTTCTTAATTACTTGGCATTGCAAAGGTTTCTAGTCTCTCACTTCGCCTTGACAGTTTTATTATTGAAATATTTTTTACTCTGAGCTCTCTCCTTTGTGTTTTTGTGTGGCGTTTACAATAGGGGCTCCTCGGTGCTTGTTCTCAAGCAGTTCAAATGAGATATTTGCTTTAGACAAAACACGCAGCTGGCTCCAAGGAGGCAAGCAGAGAAATGTCGACTGGTTTATAGGGATGTACTCTGCTCAGCCCCAGCTCCCCAGCCTCTATCCCCACATTGGTCTTTCCTTTGCTTGGCCTCCATGTCTGCAGCAGATTTGAAGGAGAGGACTGGTCCTGTGCCCAGTGCCAGGTTACTCTTTGTAGCAATACCATCCTCATGTTATTTGTGGCCACAAGGGCCATGAGCTTCATCCTTCAGAGGAGTGTCCTCTGCCACTCTGCCTAATTTCTGTTTCTTATCTACTGTTCATACAGAGCCATGCCAATGGATGGAAAGGTACAGTACTTGCTGGGCAGATGAAGATGGGATCTAGAGAAAGGTGCAAGACGAAATGGAAAGGCCATTAGGTCACTTTAAATATTTGCTTGAAACAAAGTCCTTGATCTGAGCTTGTTTGATGTCCATGGCAGTGTTCCTGGAAACTAATTCCACAATTACACTATAAAAAAACAACTGTATAAAATCCATAATCATCAGTACATTTGGGATTGTTCCAGGGTAGCAGAGGAGCGCTAGCTTGTGCTCAAGCCTACAGCAATCCCATCCAGGAAGTTTATTTTGTGCCATGAGGGCTAAATATGTTTCTGAGACCCATACTTTACAGACTTAGAGTGACAGAAACCTCAATCTACAGAAGAAAAAAGAGGAAAAGCCTATTTCTGGCAAGCATCATTTACTAAAATTAAAGTATTGCCCTGCCCGTAACCCTGCCCACTGTGTTTTGTTATTTTATGTGAAATGGGACTGTCTTCTTTATATCACGTACATGATATACGGGTATCACAGTCACCAATGAAGGATAGAGCATTGAAAGTAGATGGTGTGTACTCCAGTCTGAGCTGGTCACTCTGCCCCAGCAGTGGAGGCTGTCAGGGAATGGAATCTGTGTAGGGTGTTCAGATAGGGAGTGAAGGTTGGTCTCATGTTAGTATTTTCCCTGGCATTGTAGTTTGTATTAGTAGGGATGAGTAAAGCTGGACTGGTGGGAATGAAAAAGAAATGGTTTCCTAGAGAAGTCCCAGTGGATCCATGGTGGTTGTTTTGCTAGTACTTTATTGCTCAGAGTTGACTCACTCTGTCCAGAGGGGTTCTGATCAGCAGCGGCAGAGTCTGCCTTGCAGGACAGAGACCAGTGACATGGATTTTTCCAGGATGGTGAAGATAGCCACATGCCATTACCCTGACAGTTCCTCACAGGACCTGTAAGTAAGGTTTCTGTAGGTAGGGAGTGTTGTGTGACTATGTGTTTGCCTGGAGTTTTGGTGCACTGCTTAGATTTTGCCACTTTTGATATGTTCAAGAGCTTGTGTGTGTGTATGCCCATGTGTGCACCCATCTGTAAGCTATAAATCACCATGCCCCTCAGCTGAAGGAAACTTTAGCCCAAAAGACCCTTAAGAACTGCCAGCTGAAAACACTACCAGCATAAATAACCAAGGACACTTGCAATTTCCCACATCCCGAAACAGGAAAATAGCTGCAATTTCGCACCTTACTTTATTTTCTTTTAAAAAGGAACTCATGGCTGAATTAATCCCTGCTTTCTGGTCTTAGCAGCCAGAACAAGCCTGTTTGTTTATAGTCCGTGTACAGATGTGCAGAACCAGACCCAGTCTCAGGGCTGGATCAGTCCACAGGCTCCTGCTACCTCTGGACTACTGAACTGACACTGCAGGAATTAATAATGAAGTCAGAGAAGGAGAAGAGGGAAGAGGGAGCTGAAGGTCACACTGGATTTTGGCACCTGTGGGACAGAGAGGAGGGTAGCATCACTGACGGTGCCAGAAAAAAGGAGGAAGGGCAGAAGATGGAGGAAAGATTAGGTGTTTGGTGCTAGTTGCTGCCACAGATTATGCAGAAGGAAATACAAGAAAGGTCATGGGGAACCTAAATCAAGGAGAAAGACCAGAGAAGGGACATCGCAGAGATGCCAGAGGAAAAGACAGTAGCTAAGGGGACAAGAGTGGGGCTGTTGTGGAGGGAAGCAGAGGAGACACCAGTGAGGTTGGAGAAAGATGGTCAGAAAGGAAGTGCTTTCCTCCAGCAACTGTTTCCTCAACAGAGCTCTCATCCCTAAAGAGAGGAGGGCAGGCATCTCCTCTTGGGACTGGTTTGCACCCAGCCCTAAGCCTGAAAGCACAATTGCTGTGCAGAGGCAGTGGCAGTACAGCTCCCATGTCCAGGGGAATGTGCAGGATGCTGCAGAGACGCAAGTGTGTTGATTATGTTAACACCCAGAAACACCTGAAATCAGGAAGGAGGAGGGAAGTGTTATCTCTAAGTACCAAGGCCATCAGGATGGACCTGGAGTACCATAGAGTGGAACAAGCAACAACAGGTATAGTAAAATAAATTACTTGGAAAAAGGTCCGTCATACTTGATTTGCCAGAGTGTGCAGGCTGTGACACGCAGTGGTGACCACTTTCAGATGATTCATTTTGAGGCAACCATGAATCTAGTGTCTTAGGAAATATTGCCCTGAGAGCCTTCAGGCAGTGAGGTCTAACCCTGAGGAGGGTGGATTTCAGGAGAAATGGGATGGAGGAGGGCACAGGCAAGAGTCTTGTATTGTTGGTAGGCAAACCCTATCAGCAAAAGAAAAATTTCAGTGAAATAAAAAAATAGGATTTTTTTTTTTCAAACCTTCACATTCCTAATGTTTGTTTTGTCATAAAGAAAAATGTTGGGATTTCAGAAGGAAAAAAAGACCTTTTTTAATTTTCAGTGCTACATTTTCCACCAAGGCCAGGAATGAAAAAGGCATTCACCTTGGAAGAAAACGGATAATCTCTAAATGTGTTAAAAGAAAAGTCAGATGGCTTTCCACAAGAGTGTTCTGCAATGCCGCATTGCAGGTCTTTCAGTTTGCACAGGGGGTCATTCCATGCGTACCCACTTAGGATACCCTATAGCAACAACATCCTCTTAGCAGGGTCTTCCTGGGACAGCCCAGATAAAATAACAAAACATTTCTTCTTCTAAAAACAAGTCCCAGACAGTCTCTGGGCACTCTCAGTCTGGTTATATAAGTGGCTTGGTCATTACAAACTCCCATCCTTAAATAAATTTACACTGGTGCTTCACAGGGAATGTTTACTCCTAGTTCCCTGAGTTCCAGCCGCCAAACAAATGGGTTTGCTTAATGAAAAGTACTCTGCAGGAGTGCTCCCTTCGCTGGGAGATGGGGGGTCAGGAAAGGAAATAAATGGGGAAAAAAGGGATGTATTTCTTCTTCTCTTTGAACAGCAGATTCGTGGCAGGATCCCTCGTTCCACAAATTTGTTATACATGGTGTTGTTTGATTACAAAGTTAAAAATCCATAAAGAAAACAAATTCATTTTAAGCTACCCACATGGATCTCCAAAAGAACAAGACACTCCTTTTACACTGCAGCACAATTGGGAGTCCTTAATTATTTAATTAGTTTTTTGTTTGTTTGTTTTTTCCTTTCCCTACTCCAGCAGGGTGGGGTATTTCTGAAGGACACTATACCTCTTTCTTGCCTGAGCAGTACTCCCTGTTTCATGGCAGAGAACAAGGCCATTTGAGAAGGGTCAGGACCTTTAGGGAAAAGGGAAGTGTTACTGCAGAAAACCCAGTTTGAGCAGAGGGATGATTGCCATCACAACTGACCCTGTAAATGAACGTTCTCAAACATAAATCTCATTTTAAAAGATGCTGGTATTGACTATTAAATGGAGTAAAAATGTATAAAAAACATTTGGAAGATTAATTGTGGTGTAGTAGCACCTCCAGACAGAGGTTCTGAGCCCTTTTCACTGATGCGTTGTGTTTGCTCCAGCTCTAGGATCAGTGCTGCTCCGAGTCTCAGCACAGCCATATCCACAGAAGAGCACTCTCTGGGCTCCTGGATCCTGAAGGAATGACAGCAATTGCAACTTCATAAACTGTTAAAGAGTGGTTGCAGTCACAGCAGTGATCTGTAAAATGAAAAGGACACCTCTTAGCAGGCCCATACTTCTCCCTCTGTGCATCCCACGTGGTGACAGAAACAAGAGTCATGATTTTCAAAGTAGGTTCATGTGATTTGTGTCAGTAGAGCTAAGGCGAACATAAGGTAAAAACAGCTGTGGTGGTGCAAACCCAAGATCCAGCTTTCCTATGCCTCTTCCAGCAGGTAGTTTTGCATACACAAGGGAGAGTACAGCATGCAGGGTAAGTCTTGAGGGGTCTGGCCTCAGGAGAACTCTTCCAAAAATCAGTGGCTACAAGAATTCCTGAGCTGGGAGATGCTTCTGGGTGACTATGTTTCACAATCACTGTAGAACCCAGTTATAGCTTCCACAACACCTCGGCAAGAAGTCCCACTGTGCAATAATGAGAATTTTTTGCCAAGATTCAGAGAGTTCTTACTGCTGTCATTTTAACTACATTTTTATACTTGACAGTTTTCAAAACATTGTAAGATTATAGAAGAGTGAACTGGATGTAGTTCTGCATGTGCAGGATTGTGAGCTGAATTTGGTGTTTCAGCTTACCTTTGGTGTTTCAGCTTAGCTTTTTCTTCTATTGCTAGAGAGAAGAATGCTCCCAGCAGCCTAGTGATGAGCAAAAAAGCCTCCCAACCATAAAGGAAACAGAAAACAAATAACTCTGAACTCTGTTATTATTATTTATAAGATGAGAATATTTCCTATTCCTAAGAAATAACGTGCAAAGTTATTTTCATAGAACATTTTTGCAGAGCATCTCTGTGCTGTGTTCTATGACCAAAAAAGGGTTTCTTGGTGTTTCTGAACTGCTTTTCCCAAATCCGGGTAGCATATAGGATTTTCCAGTGATCTTAAACACTTATTTTGCCAGTGAATACATAGGATGTCACAGTGTTCTGGAGTCAAATTATGTTCCTACACTTCTGGCTGGTACTGAGCTTACCCCTTCACAGAAGCAAAGTCTACTGTCAAGCTTTCACCTTATGACAATGTTTCTAGAGTGATGGAAGAGGAAGAAGCTTAAACAGCTATTGAGAAAAGAGGCTTATGCAGGAGTGAAACATTTCACATAACCAAAATTTAAAAAGTAAACTAGACATTAGAAATTAAAGCTATAGAAAGAAAAGCAGAAATATTTTGAAATGCATCAGTGCATCCTCATGGAGAAGCCCTTTATACAACCTAGAGTCATTTGGCTTGCTCTGCACTCACCATTTAAAGAGTTCCTTGTATTATCTGTGTATCATTGTAACATTCACACTAGTATGCAGTGAGTAATTGTGTGTGCTCCAACCTCCTAACTTGGTGTCTATAGCCATGTTCTTGTAGCCATTCTTGAGATGGTGCCTGACATTGTTCCACTTATTCATTAATAACATATGTTGTGGCTTCTTGTGATGTAGACATTAGCCAGGCTTTCTCAAAGTTTTTAATAAACTTCTTCACCACCAGATACATTAAAATGAAAAATTATCAACGACCTCTTTTGCAAGCTATTAATGACGACTTGTAATTTGGCTGATGAATCACAAGTTTGCTGTAGATACAGGCTATGTTTGTGTCCATCTCAGAAAAGTCTGTCCCCTTCTTCTCCATGGTAACCGCTCTGCTTCTGACATCACTAGCCAAAATAGAGCACGGAGGTTATAAAATCCTGAGGGGCTTTGGGATGGGAAATGGTAGAAACAGAATGAAAATATAATTCAAAAAATGAAACTTCCTTAATGCTTATGCCACCAGACAGAGTCCAGTGCATCTATCAGGCAAAGGGCATTTGAAATCTGAGAAATGCATTTATCAGCATTTTGGAGCTGGAAATTTGGGTAAGGTTATTGAGACAACTTGGAAAGCAAAACCGTCTATGACTCCCTTTTGGACTGAGTCACGATGCGATTGATCCATACAATTTTCTTTCCTGGCATCAGAAATCTTCATCTCAATGAGGGTAAACAGCCCCATGTTTGGAGTCAAGAAAGCTCTTTGGCAACTAAGGAATTAGGGAAGACAAGAGGAGAAATCTCAGAGTAAGTGTAGTGAAACAGATGCCAGTACTACTCAATCTTTATCACAATCTTTATCTGTAATCTTGGATACTACTTTTCTAAAGCCCAGACCCCAAAAACCATGACCTAGATGACCATCTTAATTTCAGTTAAAAAAAAAACAACAGATTTTTTGTCTTAGAAGAGGCAAATCTGACAAAAAATACCAACATACCTTGGAAGTTCAAAATCAGAAGGGAAAGACAATGAACCCAAAGTTTCTCAGCCATTAATATTTTACAGTTCAAAGTACAATTGGGAATTTCCTATACCCCAATTTAATGCTCTGGAGCCATCAGTACTGTGGTTTGGATGCCACTGGAGGAAAGGAGAGCTTAGAAGTTGTAATGCAGGGTGGGGATAGACCGTGGGCACGGGGACAGGTCAAGAGGACGGGAAGATGTTTAGGCTCATCTCTGTTAATTTAACAAGGCTGTCAGTCTTGGGAGGTTTAAGAGTTTCCAGGGGAATCGAAACTCAGCTCCAGCCTTGTCTGAGTTCTGACACGGCAACACGTATAATATAAACACAAGTGGAGTGTTAAGATAACGCACATACACCAGGTCTGTACAATGTCGGGATCATTTTGTTTCCTTTCACAAAGCTATTATCCCTTTTTGACTTGCATGGCTAGCCAATTTTAAATGTCCTGTGGACTGTTTCATTTAGGGGAAAAAAGCTAATATGGAGCCCTATATCTCCTTATTGGAGCCTTGCTTTGTTTACAAAGAAGGTACACAAAACCCTCTTTTCTTGGACAAAACAGGAGTGAAACAGCAGGAAACGGTTTCTTTGCTCAGAGTTCTGAGCCAGCATTCACTCCCAAAGTCTTATTCCCTATGTTCTTTCTTTCTTGTGTTTTCCTTTTCTCACCACTAGTTTTGTTTTGTTTTTCCATAAACCAGATGCATGTAGAGGGTTTGTTTATTTTCACTTTAATAAAACGTCTTCTAGGAAATTTAGAAAGAAAATTGCCCAATGAACGGCAGAAAGAATGCGATGTGAGTTCCTATAAATTTGTACCCACTGTCCTTGTCTCTGTTTCTACTCAGAGACTACACAACACAGACGGTGATCATCTGACTGGTATCCATTTGCAGTTTGGCTTGACAGCATACCAAACTGGAAAAATAACTGTTAAATGTACACTGTGGCCTTTCCCTGAGGAAGTTCCTAGCTTAGATATCTTTACTTGGTCATTGATTTTCATGCAACTTGTAAGAATTTGTTATCTTTGTGACTTTCACTGTAGAAACTAGGGGGACTAATTGCCAGATATTGTTGTCTCATGTCATATTTCCTTAGGACAGCCAGATTAAAAAAAATTCCACCATTCTGTTTTTAATTTCAATAAAGTAAAGAAAGAAACAAAAAAAGGAGGAAGAGGGAGGGAGGGAGGGAGGGAGGGAGGGAGGGAGG
>JAVSBS010016486.1:38077-53200 GCA_033124195.1 Coracias cyanogaster | reverse complement strand
GCTGATAATTATTTTCATGTTACGGCGATTTGGTACAATTCTGTCTAAATAAATGAAAAGTCAATGATATTTTAGATGATACATTATGAAGAAGTTCCATTTTTATGTAGTCGAGCTGTTTTTTGCAAATTGATTTAAAGCAGACTCAGAGCCTAGTAAGATGGTTGTGCAGAGGGTTTATATCAGACAGATAAGCAATATGTCTTTGTCTGAGCTGGCCCAAATGGGAACGGCAAGAAGGTGAAGTCCCAATTGCAGGCTCAGGAATGCTTTGCTAGTAGTGGGCAAAGCTGGCAGGCAAATTGGTTGCCTGTTAGCCTGACAGTCTTAAGACTGTGAGCTCTCAACCCTGTTTGCAATAAGCTGGGCTCTGTTTGCATCCCTATCCCTACAGCGGCTGCAGAAGTCAAGCCCTCCATTGCACAGACACATCTTGGATGGGCAACGAGAAGAGCAGTGCTCTCTGTACAGTGCCAGGTGAGCAACACATTGAGATCACAGACAATACTCCTTAAATCTCCACTCCCCCATGGATAGCATCATCCTTTAAGGTAAAGCCTCTGTGTCAGACACTGGCTGGGTTTCTTCACAGCCCAAGGCCTGAGCCAGCCTCCTGCAGTGAGGTGGCAGTGGCAGACAGATGTGTGGAGGACAAAAGGGGCTGCCTCTGCAGGCAGTAAAGGAAAGCAGAGGCAGGAGCACACTAACATATAAAGGCCATAAAATCTAAGATTTCCAGGAAATGGCATCTTAAAAAACTGGCAGTTAGTTTTCTCCTCTTCCATTTTTTTCTGGCCGCTCATCCTTCTATGCTGGCCAGGAACAGTCGTGCCTAATGGGGCTACACAGTGCTGAGATGTCACAGCAGTTAGACCCAAGCAGATTCTCCAGGCTCATGGGGACCTGCCCTCCTTCCTATTATTTATGTGTTGTACATGTTGGGCTGGCTTCATAGAATCATAGAATGCATTGGGTTGGAAGGGACTTTCAAAGGTCATCTATTCCAACCCCCCTGCAGTCAGCAGGGATATCTCTAACTAGATCAAGTTGCTCAGAGCTCCATCAAGCCTGGCCTTGAATGACAAGGTAAACAACGGTAGATCTGTTCCTCTTCAGGTCTGCAGTGTGCGTTGATATTTAAGCAGATATTTCCACGGGAAAGAGGACTTCCTCAAAGAGCTGGGGGAAGCTGACATATTCTAAGTATACCTCAAGGATAGAGAAGATATCCAGGGATAAAGGAAGCCTGGGCTTCAAACTTGTGCAAGTGTAGGGGAGAGAAGCAGGACAATAGAGCCTGGTGATTAAAATGTAAAACTCATAAATGCCTCACTTTCCCTTGCTGCAGGCCAGGTATCCCATGTCTTGTGTACTCTAGCTCTCTCCTTCACCACAAGCCCCCTTGGCCAGATGAATCTGGACAACCTGGGTGTCTTCCTTCCATGCTGCCCATGTGGGAGAGGCACTGCAGTACCCCACTGCTGCAGGGAGTACCCCAGTTTCCACAGCTGCTGCTTCCTACTGCAGCCCCTTCCCCACCCTCCCTGACATGCTGGATATATCTCTCACCACATAACATGATCCCTAAAGCATTACACAGGAGGATGCTTGAGAGACCTGGGCAAGCAAGATAGGGCCTTTTCCAGAAAGGAGGTGGGAAAAATGATACTTGTCTCTCCAGGGTCATTGTAAGCTGTAGTTTATTCTCAGCATAGAGAAATAATAGGGTAGATCCTCAGCTAGAGTAAATCAGCATTGCTGCACAGCCAATGAGCATCCCTCAGCATGCATAGCAAGTTGTTCTCATGCAGTTTTCTCTGCCAGTAAATCAAGAGCATCCTTCTCAGTTCAACATGAGATCAAAATCTTTAAATCCCTGATGGTGCCATTGCTCCAGTTGATCTCTCTGGCTTTGGCTATGCCCTGTATACTCTGCCTTTAGTCCCCTGTTTCACACAGGTCACTTTCACTTAGTGAGTGCTTTTCCAGTGAAAATAACAAAACAGAGAGCTCTTGGGTATGCTCAGAAAGGAATAGTGATTCCCCAGTGAGAGCCACATCTTTGCCACACCATGGTCATATCTCTGCTCTAGGCTCCCCAGGCAAGTCCCCTAGCTTTTAATCCATTAAAATAATCTCCTGTAAAAAGAGCAGTTGGAAGCACAAAAGACCAATGATGTGGTATGTTGGAGGGTGTCAACACCTTCACTCAGTTTCCACTTCATCCTACAACTATTAAGTGCAGTTCTACCCCACTTGCATGGTGCCTCATATGCAGGTAGAGGAAAATACTTTTAGGAGCCTCTCATAAGCACCAGCTGGAACAAGGAGCCAGGCTGTGCAGAATTTGGTGTTGTACAATGCTGATCCTTTAAGGAGGAGGAAGCAGCCCCTGGCCAGATTTCTTGGCTTAGAGTGATCATAGAACACCATCACCTCAGTAGGGAGAAGAGGAAAGTATAGACTACAAGCTGACCTACAATTGCTTGGAAATGTAGAATTAAAGAAGGACTAAATAGCACTGCATTCTATATTTACAAGCAGGGGATGCCAGAAAAAAAAAAAAAAAAAAAGCTGATAGAAACACGTCAAGGTTAAAATAAATATCTGATCAATGTGTTTGTAAACAAAGTATAAAGATCTGGTGAAAAAGGTAGAAAAATTTTAATGCTAAAACAACAATGTTGCAGTCTAGGTTAGATGATTCCTTGGTCTAATCCCTTAGTTTAAATTCACAAAATCACTTTCTGTCATAACAGCAACTGCAGGCACACAAGCTCAGCACTGCTATGCAGTGAAACCAGGGCACCCCTTTCACTGAAGGGGGAAAGTCATATCCCCCTGCAGCCCCTCGTGCATCCTTCTGGCATACACTGCACACCTTTGTTTGCTGATTTGACTCACTGAGTTGGCAGAAAATTAGTTCAACTGAAAAATGAAAATGGTTAGTCTGCTCCTAAGCTACTGAGCTGAACTGAGCTCTAGCATGGGAAGGAAAAGGACTTGTGGATGAGCTGGGTTTTGGTTCAGAAGTGGATGGGACAAGGAGCATGGGGATTTCTGTGACATATGGCTTTGTGGAAGGATGAGTGACCAGAGGTCTAATGTACAAGAGCACATTGTGCAAGGGGTTTGCTTCCACCCAAACACCTCTATCAAGGACCCTCATGTATATGAAGGACATACATTCAAGGCCTTCTTCCTATCTTCACACAAGACTCCTGCTGTCCTTCACACATGTCTTCCCCCTCCAGCTACAGTATATGGCTTCAAGCTATTCTGCCTGACTTGGTTGTATCCCCTCCAGAAATATCCCCTACCATCCTGGGATATTTCTGCCAGTGCTGTCATCCAAGAGATTTTCCTGTCAGTCCCAAACTGCTTGTTGTTGACTCAAGACCTTGATGTGGAGCTTTCCATTCCTCTTACCCATGCATCTCCTTGACAGTCTCACTTTCCTCAGAGTCACACAGAAATGCCTCTCCCTGACTTATTGTGTAGAGCCACTAGTGCTAAACTTCTCAAACAGAAATGCTCTTTGAGCAGTTTCACAAGCTTTTAAAACCCAAGGATCACCTTTCCTTTCTAAAAGAGCTCCAAGGACATCTTATGCGGTGTGTCACGATGGAGGTTTTTATTCACAATCCAGTAACAATTAATTCATTCAAAATGCATCTATTAGTTCTGTTTAGTCCATCTATGCATTAATTTTCCAGCTCCTACCTCGGGAGAACGGTGAGTGGGAAGAGGTTAGAAAAGAAGTGGTTTGACTGTCATTTTCCTGGTCACAGTCTAATGTTTCTCAAGTAGCATCTGAGGGTACCACTCTGTAAGGAATGTTTCTATCTTTCCCTCTACCAACAACTACCATCTCTCCTCTGCTCCTTGCTGATGGGTCTGGGGCTCATTTCACCCTTCAGTACACTGGTTTAGAAACCAAAACCAGTGGATTACTAATAATATTCTGTGACCTAGCTCTGTATTCTGGGTCACTCTGGGGACAGAGGATGACAAGGGTTGGAGCAAGGGAAGGGATGAGGGCACAGGGCTGGGATAGGCTGCAGGACAAGCCTGCCAGAGACAGGTGGCCATTGGATTTGAAACCACATATGTCAGACTGTACTGGTCAAGTGGATAGGGAAGGTTGCCCAAGGACCTGGATGCTGACCTAAATGCTGAACTGCTAGTATCTTCCATTTCCCTAAAACTACTGAGCCTCCCTGCTGTATTTCTTCCCTCACTATAGATATTAAGTAAAAATAGTCATATTAAAACTGAAGTTTTATCTTTAGAAGAGAGTAATAATCAAAGCCTCAACAATGTAAGAGATTGCAGGTTTAACAGAGTCCTTACAAAACAGACTGAAATCAGGCAGTGCTAATACTTCCCTCTGCCAGACACTTACTCAAACCCAGCTTTGGTCATTAGTAACTGGAAGTGGTTCCTGCCTGCTGGATTTTTTATTGAGCTACACAAAAAGAGGTAGAATGGAGAGGATGCTTAACACAATGGCCAGATGCCAACACCACAGCCCCCCAACACCATTTGCAATGGAATTGAATGGATCAAATGGATTATGCACAGCACCTTTTTCACTTGGTCTAAGCATTTTCCTCCATGGTCCTCTCCTGGTAGTGAGTAGCTTGCCTTACTGCTACCACAGCTGTAGCCTTTTTGTGCATAAGTGGAAGATTTCACTCTTCTGGGCTGCCAATTAGGTGGCTCTCACTACCAGCTAGAGCCAGAGGGATGATTAAAATAAAGTGCAGCTTTTTGTCCTGCCCTTTGTGAAAGGAACTATCAGCTGTTGCAGACGAGAATAGAGACTTCTCCCACCTCTTGCACTTCAAAAGATGGAGCAGAATAATTTTCAAAATGTTTGAAATATATATTGATTTATCACAATTCTTGTTTCCCATTTAAAGAAACAACTTCTCTTTTTTGTATTTGGTATTTTATTTTTTTGTTTCGGCATCTTATTTTAGTATTTTGGCTTTTTCCTGGACTTCCACTTACAGTATTAGTGCGAGTGATCAATTTTAGCCTAGCTCTTACTCACAAAATACACATTTATTTTCCTGCTACTTATTATATTACTGTATAATATTCTGTTTTCAGAAATGTGATAATGTCTTTAATAGGAGACGGACATTCAGACAACAAAAGAACCTCTAAATTCTGATCTGACAAAAACTCTGGGTAATTAACATTTATGGTCATTTGCAAACAAAATGCACCTTCTCAAAGAACAGTGGTTAGACTGCTTATGTCCTGGCCAGACCCCAATCTAGCAAACTTTAATTGCAGCTTGGGCTGGAATATTTTTTTTCACTCCCAGCCCTAAAGCTTTCTGCAGGCTGTTAAACAGATGCCACATTTCATACCAGATGTGAACTTCCTAAAGTAATTCCTGCTGTATATCGAGAAGACTAATCTAAAGCCTTTGAAGTAAGTAGTAAGACCTGCTGTTGACTTTGGATCACATATGTATACACTGTAAAGATATTTGCAAGCTCTTTGGATAAGAAGACCACATAGATGCAGAACATTACTACAGGCCAGTAAAAAAATCTGTGATTCATTTAAGATCGGAATCTGCCTTCCGTCTTCAATGGGAGATATATTTCAAACTGAATATGGATAGTAGACGCATTTTTCCATCCTGAAAAGTTTTTGGAATGGCAAATATTCTTCTATTCCTGCACTCATATGAATCTACTGAGGGGTCTCTCTCTTCAGTTTCAACAATGGCAAAAAATACACAGCAAGGTGCTCATCAACAACTAACCTCCCCCAAGGACTGTCTCATCCCAGATGGCATAAGCATGAAAAAAATCCTCAGTTTCAGTGGATGAGTATGACAACATTTAAAAAAAATGCTTCTTTGGAAAATTCCTGACTGGGAATTTTGTTGCAGACAGTTCTAAGCAGAAGCTGCTACTGAGAAGGAGACTCGGAGGTATTTGGCTCTAGCCAGGCATTGTTTCTCAGTTTGATTAAGCTCTTAATCTTGTATTTCCTCTGTGGGTATCAAGCTCCAGGAAACTGCCTTATACAGATGCCTAAAGGGAAATAAGATTCAACTTCAAACAAACAACAATCACCGCTCCATTTTTGATCATAATCTGAGGGGAAATGTATCACGAAGCACTGCGGCTCGATACCTCCAAAAATCAACTTTAGGAGTCAGAATTTAAGAATCTGTCAGAGCTAATCACTTCAAATAATGCTGCAATAGAAGATTGGACTTGCCACAAGAAGCAGTTGCAGCAGGAGATAAAAAGATTACATGCTGAATGATCTGATGTGAATAGGAAAGATGCTATTCTTAAAGCCCTGAGCTCCCATGATGCAGTATTTCAGCTCTGGGCTGAAATGGTAAAGCTAAACTAGAATTGTGCGCTGATAACGTCAGAGCAATCAGCCGCTGGGATGGGAGGAGAATTCCTACTTCACAAACATTTTTTGTTGAATTGCGGTTGTTAGTATTTAAAACAGCAGCAACCAGAGTCACTGAATCTGAGCTGCACTGTGCTAGGCTGTATTCCATACACTATAATACACAGCCATTGCCCCAAGAACTGTAAATGTATAAACAGACAGAATGGTCATATGATTGGAGGGGACTTGGAGAAGAAATGATCTGCCTAGCACTTAATATCAAATCAGCGTCAGAGCCAAAATTACAATACAGGGTCCTAGCATGCTACATGCTACAGCCAAGCATCCCCCACAGCTGTCTCCCCTCAAGGTTTCACATTTTGCGTTAAAGGAATCTCATCTTGATGAGACTGTACCCTAGTGGAAATGCAGAAGGAAATGACAGCAACTGTGATAAGGTAAATCCCATGGGTTAATTACCTGTTCTGCTTTTCACCTCTGAAATGAAAAGCCTTTTGGAATGAAGCATGGAAAAAGACATTCCTAAGGGAATAGTGATTGAGTCCAGGTCTTCCTAGGATACATGTGGGCACCTCTTCAGGGAATTAAAAACTGCTCTGCAGATGCTCAAACATCTGAGGAACAGTGGGTATCAGCTGCAGTGAAATCTAAGCTGCCTTCAAACCTAGTCAATCCATGTTCAGGAAAGGTAAATTCAACACACAATCTTCTTGGGAAGATTAAGGAAATGCTGTCATATGAGGAGGGGCAACAAGAACTTATCTGTTGAGTCTGGCTCCAGCTAAACGCATCAGGAGGCAAATACCAGGTTGGGAGAGAAGCTGTTAAAACTACAGAATGACGTTAAAAAAGGAACAAATGAGCAAAAGTTCTCCACAAACATATTTAACCTTAAAGCAACCCCTGCTGATAAGACTAGTGAGGCAAACACTGGTGAGGCTTTTAAAACAGAGCTAGGACAGCTTGTGAACTGGATATTGCAATGTGCTGCTCTATGGAAAAGGGAATGGAGTTAATTGGTCCTTCCAGGCTTTTGTTCTGAAGAGGATACTGGCGGCCTTCAAAAGATACTTTTCTAGGAAAAAAAAAGCGCTCATAAATCTCGTAAAGTTGCTTTCCTATTGCAACATCATGAAATATTTTATAAATCTGGGGAAAAAAAATCATAATAACTGTGTTGGTATCAGTATATTAATCACATATGTGATAATTATTCTTCACAATGCAGCATAACAACACAATACAGCATTAAGGTAGAGGTTGGATTACATGTCATTCAGCAAGGGTTGAGCTACTATATTTAGATACTGACTAATTTGGGAGAACACTTATCCATCTTCCTGAGGGTTTTTTGCTGCTCCCCTTTCTGAGGTATCTGAAGACTTCACAGCTACCTGGGCATTTAAATCCCAGTTGCAAGGTTGGAAACTGCTGACCTCCCCTCCCCCATACCTGCCTCCCAAGGCTCCTTGCCTCTACTTGCCATGGCAGCTTGCAGGTACCACCCCTTCTTCTTGGCTTTCCCAAGGGCAGCAAAGCCCTGGCTGCTTTGCCCTTACTCCTGGTGTCACCTGGACAGGATTGAAGGACATATCCCAAGAAAACTGCATCTGTGATGATGGAGGTCTTATTTCGCTGGTACAGCATCAGCCAGATATATACTTGCACTATATGTCCTAAAATATTCGTTTGCCTTAACTGAGCCTGATTCTTAGTTAAAATATGGGGATATTACTTTTCTCCCACAGTGTATGTAGGTGGGGAGGAGTAGGGAGATCTCGACTAGGTGTAAATGCTCCCCTTTGAATTCCCCTGAAAAGTGCCCCTGAGTGTATCTCCAGTTCAGGGCATTGCACTTATTGCAAGGTAGCTCGCTCTAAGGAAGCATCCTTACCTAAGGGACATGGGGGCCCCGCATCCACACTGCTGCTGAGACATGTTTGCTGGGAGACAGCAAAAAAAACCACTGCTCACCTCTAAGAAGAGGAGCCACAGAGACAAAGCCCTCAGGGACAGCAGAAGTCAACTCAGGAGTGACTTTCTCAGACTGAAAAGGCTCTATGCATGGGACAGGCCCAGGGACTTGTAGCCAAAGCCTTTTTAGGAGTCTGTGAACCAACTGTGCAGGCAGACCCATCAGTGGCAAAAGCTGGAGAAGTCAGCAAAAGACTGGCAGAGAGGTTGGCAAGAAGAGGCTGCGAGAGTGAAGCTAGCCCAGGAGAGCCAGGAATTGCCCATCACTCAGGCCAGAGCTATAGCAACGTGAAAAGACAAGACAATCAATCTTTCTAACTTACTTGGCTACATGATCGAGGAACATTAAGCACTGCATCATAAGGTTGCTGTACTTGGAAAGGCATTTCAAGTCCACAGTGTACTGAACCAGAGTGTACTGAGCAAGGTGGATGGGAGATTACTGACTGATTCTGACAGAGACAACTAACTCCTTGGCATACCAAGAAAGGACCACACATAAAGATCATGCACAGGAGCTATACAGCTCTCATACTCCTTTAATTAGGCCCCAGGATCCAGGCAATGAAGCACAGCTGAATGTCTCTGGCAAGAATGTGATCCCACAGAGCCCACAGAGCACAAAGACAGGCATGGTGCACACAAGGTTAGAGACAGCTGAGCCAGAGGACATGGGAACTCAATATCACTTCAGCACAGGGACCTGTCCATCCCTGCTTTGTAACAGGTGGATGGCCAAATAACAGGATCGTATTTGATTGCCCCCCTCAGAAATGTCAGGTCACCATCACAAGGGCAGCTGACTGAAATGAATGTGATCTTAAAATCATCACATTTAGCTGTGATTAAACCTACAAACAAGAAAATTTAATTTATTATTGTTATTCATGATAGATTTGGGTTATTTTTTTCATTTTTACTTTTAAATTGCTTCTCTGGGAAAAGAGAAGTGGCTTCTTTTTGGCTACTTGACAGTCAGATTTGCAATTAGTTACAACCTAAAGAATAAAGTATTTCTTCTTGCTGATCAAGAGAATAACATGTGCACATGCTTAAATGTGTTAGTATATTGGAACTGCCATTCACAATTCTCTAAACAGCTACATCTTTCAAATTCTTAGTCTGTGTAAAGATCATTTTGGACAAAGATTAGAAAACAGCTGAGAATCCAGAAAACTACCATTTAAACTGGTATTATTAGCTAAGTCAAATGACATTATATGTGCTGGATAGAAGTCACTTATCAAAATATTTTACATCAAAACATATGATTGGTTCTCCAAAGAAAACATGCTGATGGAAATGCTTTTCCTTTTGAAGTTCATCAGGATTGTAGAACTAGTAGATCTCAGCCTGATTCTTAGTCCTGGCTTTGAAGAGGAAAACAAACTTCCCTTTTCAATATCTACTCTGCATCTTAGCTTTGAGTGGGTTAACTACTGGACTGATGTAAACTGGAAAGAAAAGCAGAGAAAATGTTATTCAACTGCAAAAGGGATCTCAGTTGTCTAAACGATCCACCACTGCAGTAAACTCTCACTCCTGGCAATTAGCCAGTTCAGCCAGTTTTTAAAATTTATAGCAGTTTCTCTCTCTTGACAACTGTTATTTTTAAACCTTGGTCCTTCACCTTTCTTATTCCCCAGAGGAAACTGTTCAGATCATTAAGGCTCACAGCAGCCTCCACAGCCCATCCCATCTGTGTCCTTCTGCTCCCCACAAGCTGTGAAGGCAGCTGGCTAGTGTACAGCCAGGTACAGCTGGCTAGGGTACAGCCAGCCAGGTATAGCTGGCACCTCTGCATGGAGAGAGGGAAGAGGAAAGAGGCGAAAGATGCTCCAGGCAGATGCTATAATAGAGGTGGAGATAGCTGCCCAGTTGGCCCACCCCAGGTTAGATTCCTAAGCAATTCAACTGGGAGAATTAGGGTTTGCAATTGGTTTCCTCATAGACTAAGACCGTGCCTCAACTAGCCAATGTGTGTCTGAAAAGAGAGTTATGGCTACATCCCATTCTCCTCAGGTGCTTTGCTGACTGAGTTGCTGGCTAAATACTGCAAAAGATGAAGGCACTCAAATACTGCTGCAAGCTGATAGAGACTGACTGCATTTTAAAGCATGTACATAACCATGACCTATTTTTGTTCTGAAAGCAACTTATGTTCTTCACATATGGGTGTTTTTGAATGCAGCCCCAAAATAACAACCTCCAGTTGGCTGGGAGTGAGAACACAGAAGAATGAGCAAAGCTGTAAACAGCCAAATTCTCCAGGGAAGTAAGTAGCAGTTAGGAGGTCCTAATCAAAGGCTATTTCATGTATTTATAGGCATTATTAGACTCCTAAAGGAGGAAGTTTGGCTTGGAAGCTCCTCATCTCTATGATTTCGTCTGGCAAGTTCAGTCTTAGATGAAAGTTATGTAGTATCTCAGCATCAGGCCTCAGATGCTGGGGGAGCACCGGTCAGAAGTTGCAGAGCCCATCATCTTAAAAGCAGTTCCCACAGATTTGGAAGATGCATAAAACTACTGTGGTTACTGGGGAGAGGGCCCAGGGATCCCTTCAAGGGTCACACCAGACAGTCAGTGCTCTGGGCCAGAGAAAGAGGTGGAAGAGTGCTCTTGGCAGAAGGCAGCTATGGCTACACTGTGAAGTTACCCACTCCAGAGAGAGCTCTCCATTCCCCAGCCATGCAGTACTGTGTGAGTTGTATCTGTCTTGCTGAGAGCTATTCGCCTGAATGTGGCTGCATCTACATTTCATGGTGCTTGACCTTGAGCCTCCTCAGGCACCTATGTGCACCAAAGACATTTATTACTCCTCTTGTGTTTACTCTTGCCCCACATCTCTGAGCTTTGGAGTCTGAACTGATGAGGGCTCTATTACAGCCCACCAGAGCGTTTTTTATAGCTCCATGCTGGGTGCATATGTTGCATGTCTTGGAAAGTAGTATAAGGGATGTGTGAACATGCAGTGCCTGGGAGCACAATACCAGAGGGCTGCATAGGCTGTGGAAGCCAAGCCTTGTGCAGGCTCTACCATGCTGCCTGAAGGGCAGAACTAAATGTCCATAGAAGGACAGTTTTTTGCCTCAGTAGCGGCTGGTTCATCCACTCCAAGAGAGGCCAGGAATGAGCTAATGTACATGCTGCATGGATGATCCCATGACCGGGACTCAAGAGAAAAGCTGGGAGCTAAGTTATTTGCGGTATAGATATGCTCTCCAATGTCCTATCCTATAGGGTGGAGAGACCTGACCCAGAATCACACCAGCCTTGTCCTACAGCTGGTGTGCAGGACACACAGAGTTCACAGCCAAAGCAGAAGACTATTGCCCTGTTCAGGTCTTGGAGTTTCTTGAAATGCCTTTTAATATTAAAACCTGTTGTTTTCCCCTGCCTCTGATGCTGCCTTTGGTGCTGTCAGGGCAGGGCCTCAGTCTGTTCCCAGCAAAGGATGGCTATTAGCACTTATACCATTGTAGACTAAGTGAGCATCATTCCACTATTCTGGTGGTAGCTGCAACATAGTGCTGCCCTAGCCCATTATTGCCCCACAGTGCTCTTCTCCCAGGTAAGCTGTGTGCTAAAGCACCTTCTGCACCAAGCTGACATGCTGCACAGTGTTTGGGAGATGTCGACTCCAGTCTGCCCCCACACACATACATAGCTTTCTGAACTACACCAGCACTGAACAGAGCTATTCCATTCATCAGCCCCTGGTATTTATTTTCATCTGTCAAGAAACAAAGCTGAGGCTGAAGGCTTCCAGGAAGATCCTGGAGACCAGATCCAGGCTTTGATCAGAAGTAAAAGTCACAGGTATTTATACTAACATGTACAGTCTTGTGCATGTGGAAAACATTTTAAGGAAGCCAGAATTATCAAATATATAGCAGATTTTTACTGTATCTTTAATGTTTAACTCTACATCCATGTTCAGGCTGTCTAACATGTTTTGCAGCCATATGGAGATGCCATATTTTCGTCCTGGAGTAAAATAACATGGCATCAGTAAAATGCCATATTTCAGTAAAAAAAAGTATTGAAAACATATTCTGGTCCACCAGTAATGAATACAGAGGGAAAATTACACCTAACAAGCTTTATCAGTAAGGAAGAGATGGAAACTGGGCAGGACTGTTGGATCTCCTTCTTCCATTTAGGACTGGCTCCTAGTGCCAGGTTTGAATCTCTTCCAAATTCTCCCTAAGCAAGTGTAAAAGGCACCCTCCAAAACTGACTCCAACCAGTGTCTCCGATGGTTCTTAGTATCCATGATCTGTCTCTTCCCACAAGTTTTTTGCTGAAACCCTCCCTTTTGAAGAACAGGGAATTGTACTTTTTCTGGATTGCTGACTGTATTGGTGGCCAGACCATTCATGAGCCAGGCTCTGACAGCGATGCCAGGCTGCCATACAAGGCTTAGACTGTGGATATAGATTATCTCAATAGAAACCACAGCAATCTTTCACTGCTGAGAAGCTAATTACCCACAATGTGTTGGGTACACAACAAGCTTTGCAAGTACAGATTGGGCCAGAACTGGCTTCTATAAGTAGACTGTGTTAGTCTAAGTCCTGCATCCTGACTCTGACAGTAGAAAGACCACTTCTTACTCTCTTGCAGTTAAGGTCTATCATAAACTGTGAATTACAAGATTGAATATCTCTTCCAGGGTGGATTAACAGGCTCTGACTCTACCCTCTTCTTTTAACTCAGATGGGGATTTGCAGCTGTGTAAACGAAATGAGAATTGCATCTATATCTGTGCCAAGAAAATGTGCTAAATATACAAATAGGATGAACTGAATATGATTTAATCTTCAAAGCAGACACGTTTTGAAGGATTTTTCTTTCCCTTCTAAAAGTCAAGCTCTTGCTGTGAGCCTTTAATCTACAGAAATCCACTGCTTGCAAGGACCCACTAGCCCTTCCTTTGCCTGAAGAAGTACCATGACCCACACCAACTAAGGCAAGGGGCAGCCTCTGTCTCAAGGCCCTAATAAAGACTGGTGAAAGCTCTGAGGAGATTGCCAGACAGTTTTATCCCTTATCTCTCTAAATACATACCCAGGACTAGAAGAAGAGTCATAAACCAGACTCACTTACAGCTAAGGAAAGACACTTATCAGTAGGCTGTAATAAGATTCCCTCTTGCTGGTCATTATGGCAAAAAATACTGAAGAAGCACAAGCCTACGTGTTCACGAAGAGATGCATACCCAGTGGTACACTGATAGCTGCCTGCTATCAAACATTTAACTGAGGCTTGCTAGCAAAATGAAAATCCACCTGGGTGGATTTCCTCCTGAGAGGAGAATATCTCTTCAGTGGGTAGCAGAATGTGAAGGGATGTTGCCATTTTTGGAGTGGACCCATAATCAAAGGCTTTGCAAGACAGTATTTTTCAAATGAATCACATGGAGGGAGGCTTAGGAAAAGGTGTCACCTGCCTAGCCTAGATTAGCTCTGTGAGGAGGATGTCTGCTTCTCTGCGCTATGGCAGAGGGAAAAAAAAAGAAGTCAGAGAGGTCACAGCTCAGTCAGCCATGTGCTTGCGGCCTTTGCAGAGACACATCAGAGCTGGGCTTGGGGCCACTCTGGCAGCAGTGGTGGCTTTGGTTAAATCTGCCTCTTTATTAAGGTGACATTTGTCAAAACATCCGCCTGAGCTCGGCCACCTCTGTCTACATGGATGGTGTCTTTTAGCTACTGCAGCTCCACCAGACAGCTCTGCAGCTCTCCTGCTACATAACTTACTACAACAAACCTTCCCTGATGGTGATTCTCTGGTTTATTGTGCTGAGACTCTGGTCAGCATTGCACCTCCATCCGCTCTGATATGGAGGTTTCTGATGAGCTTAAAAGGATTTTGGAGCATAGCAACGCTTTTCAGAGAGTGAAGAGGAGCCAGCTGGGTTCTGGGAAATGTTTCTGCATCTTTGCTGTCTAACAAAGATTTTCATTTGGGAGTGTCCCTGGTTTGTTTTACTGTTGTTAAAAATGCACAAGGAATTGCTGCTGACAGACTCATCTGGGGCCCACCAAAGTTGCTCCTTGTGCTGGTTTCCTGTAAGTGTGCAGGTAGATGCATGTAGGTGCAGCACAGTGAGTAAGACTGAGAGAGAAGCAGAGCAGCTTATATCCATACATGGCAATAACGCACTCTGGGGAGGCAGGATTAGCGGGCAGGAGAGGGCTGTCACCCTCCTACTAAAGCAAATGGGAGCCCAGATGACCCAGGACATGGCATTTAGGGGAGTTTCTGCCACCTGTGTGTTTGCATAGCAAACACGATGGGATGTTTCACATCAGGTGGTTTAATGAGGTGGTTCCCTTGCAACAGGCTGGGTTACTCACTGGTTCATCTGGGAAGACTGGGCTGCAAAGCCATGGAAAGGCAGTCATTTGTCATGGGCTGCTCAGACTGCTGTGAGCAAGGCATCCAGCTGGAGAGTGCAAATGTCTATTGCCTATCTGAAAGGAAAAAGAGGAAGCAAGAAAAGAGGTTAATGCTGCTTACTCTTGATAAAGCTTTTAGCTGCAGAATGTCACATTCTTCAAAACCCAAGCAGCCAGTCATGCTCTAGGCCAGCAGTCCTCAAACTTTTTAAACAGAGGGGCAGTTCACTGTCCCTCAGACACTGTTGGGGGCCAGACTATAGTTTGGCAAAAAACGACAGGGGAGTCGCCCACCTCGCTGATGCTGCCGCCCCCCTCCTGAGCCCGGCCGCACAGTCCGGAAAGG
>JAVSBS010016486.1:0-32663 GCA_033124195.1 Coracias cyanogaster | reverse complement strand
CCGATCTAAAATAAAAATAAAACTGAGATTTTTTTTCTCTCAGCGCACAGATCCAAATCTGGGAGGACTTGAATCTTATCAGCTGTTAGGAGATTTACTGCAAAACCACAAGGATTTGCACTGGTTATTGGGCACCATACGCTTGGCTCATGTAATGCCCTTTTGCACCTCTAACCAAGCTGCCTATCTGTCCAATTCAAAGCTCTCCCTGCTGGCAAGAGTTTACATTAGCTCAGATTGAGTGAGGACATCAGACCTATTCTCTATCTGCCCTTTTCAGTATTCTCAAATAAAATTTGTCTAAGATGATAGATACAGTTGCTAGTGGCGTCTAAAAATCTCATAACTGAGGATGCAATGAGCCAAGATGAAAGCAGATCTCCAATCAACCCCATGAACTGCTACATGCTACAAGAGCCTCTTGGAGATTCATTTTTAATAAAAAAAACCCAAACCCTGGCTTCTCTTCACCTTTCCCTTTTGCTTATAGGGAGAGGACAGAAGAGCTACTTAACTCTTCACCTGAAAATGCTTAGCGCCTAAAATCGCCATGCTTCCTATTCCAATGAGAGCAAAAAGCTGTCATACACCCTCTTCATCTTGTCCTTAGAGCTGCAGGATTCTGTTTCTCTGATGCAGCACAGGGTTTTGTAAGGCTGAGTGTGCTGAGACCCACCAAGGGCTACAGCATAGCCGTCAGGGGATCATAAAACCTATTTTTAGTGGTGCACTGTGTACTTGAAGCACCCTTGGTTAGCTGCTGGTGATGGGCAAAAACATGGAGCCAGTAACTTTTCTCAGGGCATGCTCTGATGGGTGATGGATGGGGTGAAGGGTGCTTTGGAGACTCCCACTGCTCCCAAAAGCTTGTGAAGCTTCTAGAAGGAAATGCAAGGCAAGGGCAAGGCTTTGCGGGGAGCACAAAACTCTGGCAGATCACTGATTCCTGTTTAACAACCAAGGATGTGAAGCATGGGTTGACAAGGTGTTGCGTGTGCAAGAGGAAGGAAGTGCCCCTTCACACCTTCCCAGCCTGCTTGTGGTTGCATAAGCCTGAAAGTGCAGAGCCTGACGTTGCTATGCCAACTTGTGTTCCTATTTCCTCCCATCCATCTCCCTGTCTGAACAATACCATGGGCCTGAAGGAGCAGCAGCCCACCCTGAAATGATCCATCAGCAGCAAAGGCTTTGCTCCATTGGTGGAGCAGGCTGAAGGACTCTCAGAGGTGTGTGTACCCACGGCCCTTGTGCCATCGACAATGGACTGCATTAGAGTCACTAGTTTGCAGCACTTCTTAGTTATTCTGAGTGCTTTACTTTTGCTGCTGAATTTGGTTTCAAGCCCTCACTGGCAGCACTGAGCTTGTGCTGTCACTCACCAAAGGAATCACAGGTGTGGCATATATCTGTGTGCCTGGTTTCCTTTCTGTAGCATTAAAATAGCATAAAGTGCCTTTCAAAAACACTGAGAAAGAGGAATCGCTATTTCCAGGTGCTCAAATAAACTTTCTTCAAGTATAAAAGTGGAAAAAAATGAACTCCTTACACCCTCCCTTAAGAAGGGCACTATATAGAATTAGGTTGTATGGTAGAAGGGCAAAACCCTTGAGACAGAGCAAAAAACCCATGTGGCTTAGGTTTGTATCCTGTGGAAGAGGCTAGCAGATGAAGCAGCTCCAGGTTTTTGCATCCTATCCTAATTAGCAGTGATTTCCAGCACAAATTCTTATGGTTATCCCCTTTCTTTTCTTTGTTTGATCTGCACATAAATCACAGACCCTTTTCTCTACACTCCAGTGTTATCAGGAGTGGAAATCCTGGTTGGTTAGTTTGCCAGTAATTAAATTTGTCCCTTCTGTTCATTTCACAGATGCAGTTGCCCTCTGCTTCGAAGCAAAGTGCAGGTCAGAGCCAATGGGAACCTTTAATAATCTGGTAGTCTCATCCAGCACTGAAGACGGAAAGTTTTCTTGTTAATTGGATTGTTGTGAGATTACTCAAAGAGGAACAAGCTCCTCTGGACAGAGGGAGGCGCGGAGTGTACAGAGTGATGGAGAAGGTAATGGGTAAATTTATACTCCTCTACACGTCCTTCTAGTCTTCAGCCAGAACAAACATAGAAAACACCTTAGATCTGATTTCCTTTGAGTCAATAGCTTGCTTAGTCATTTACACCAGAGTAAAAGCCACTTTGACAAGCTTTCCGGTCAGAACGATAGCTTTTTACATCGCTAAAACTGGGGTGCCAGGCTAGCACAGCCTGCAGCCTGAGCAGAGGAAACAGGTTCATGGGAAGGAAAGGCTGGTGTTGTCCTATGACTTCTGTTGGGCAGGGCATCAGGGTGGAGGCTCAGGGTGGATCTCCCCAGCCTCGAAATCTTGCACCTGAGGAGGCAAGCAGCATCACTGCTGGCTCCATACAAACAAGAACTGCTTGTAGCTGTCGCTGAAAACCCTGAATTTTCCCAATTCCAGATAATCAGAGAGATTTGCAGGCAGAGGAAGCAGGCTGGTTCCAGAAAATTCTCCAATTTCACAGTAACTAAAGAGACTTATTCAAATTTGGTCAGTAAATATGTGCAAACCAGAAGCTTTAGTCATAGCTCTGATTTTTTAGTTAAAAATAAGTTGCTAATCATTTCTGCTGCAGAGAAAAACCTGACCCTGCAGCACCCTGAGGACTTCTTTCCTCTTACCTAGTTTGTTTTAATCTTGCAGCTTTTAAGCCTGTTTCATGATTCTGAGGCCCTGACGTATATTTGTGGAGAGACTGTGGCAGGCAACACTGCCTCTGAAAAACTGGGCCAAAGCTGTTTTGTGCTCCGGTTCCTTTTAAGGATACAGATGAGGTTATCGACATGTCCATTAACTATACTTCCCTGATGGTTACTCTGCAGCGAGCATTTGTTATACACACATCTCTGTGTGCTGTGTCACCTCCTGGCTATACAGCTGATGCCCTGGACTGGGAATGGGGAGACAAGGACTCTATTTCCAATCCTGTAGCCTGGAGGCTGTTATTTGCATGGCCCTCTGCAGACAGATTCTACTAATTCTGCTCATGCTCTAAACTGGCCAAAAGCAATATAGCTCAAAAGGACCGATTAATTCATGCTCAACAGCTCATTAGTGATGGTTGCTCAGTTTTCAGTTAGATTGGAGTGTAGGTAGAGGGAGCTTGTGTCTGGAGATGCTCACCCAGAGACACTTAAGAGTAACTGCTTAAAACCCCTATGCGCATTCAGTTTTTCCATTTGTAAACAGCTGAAATATTTATATTCCTGCTCCATAGGAAGGACTGAGTTTAGCTTCCTCAATATTTGCAGAATGCGTGGAGGTATTAGCAAAAAAGTTACATCAAGAGTGCACAGTATTACCATTATTATTAATATGGATTTCACTTTGGATCTTGAGTACCTGATTGCAGTCCTCTGAGAGGGGGAAACAGAGTAAGAACAAAAAGAAATATAAAAGAACAATCCGTCATTCTCACCTGTTCTTCCATCTGGAATGATTCCCATTCACTGACTTCCTTTGAATACAAATAAAGGTGTAGAATATCTCTCAAATAAAAGGAAATAGGCATTTTTCAATCCTCAAAACTTTCTTATTTTCTTAATGAAAGGAACAGTAAAAAAAGAATACGTGCTGTAACTGCCCAGGTTCTACCATAGGACTGGGACTTTGGGATAGAGGAGGTCACAAAAACAATTAACTCAGTATGATAACGGTGCCCTAATTCACACTGATCATCACCATGTTGCTGTTGTTTTTCTTGTAAGTAACTACAGTGAACCAAGTGCCAAAGAAAACTTGCACAGAATCATGCAGATGTAGAACTAGAGCCACCATGAAGCTTCAGAGTGGCAACCCAAGAAAATGACTTAGTACGAGATATCTTCAGTGCTCAGGCTCTGGTTCAAGGAAGACAATCAAGTGAATCATCCAAACAATGTGCTTGAGGTTGCGCAGTCCACCTGCATGGCTTCAGAGAGCAGCAGTGGATTTAGAGAAGCCTCTCTCCCAGGCATAAGAAGACAACAGTGTTGGAAGAGTTGCGCTAGAAGGACATACCTCTAAAGATCTTCAGGTTTTACAGGTGAATTAATTTCTGTTTTCTGGAAGCATGAGTGTAGATGGAAGGTATTAGTGGAGTATGAATGAAAGTGAGAAACCAGATCCTTAGAGAAGCAATATTTTGCACTCAAACAGCTTACAAGGCAAGGAGGGCTTCTGAATGGGAGTGTTTATACAGACCCAGCTAATCCCACATATAGTGGCCAAACCCAGACTTGTAACGGCCACTTCTTACTGGAGACCGAAACAGAATAGTTGGTCACAGGCACCATCACGTACACTGCAGAGGGCTCTGGCTTGTCAGTCTCAGTTTCATGCATTTTTCATGCACTTCCTCTTTTTTCTATGCCATTTGTTTTGTCTTTCTTTTCAGCTGTATCTAATGAGCCTTCATTTGTGCTTTTGATCAGAGATTTTTCTGTGAAGACTTACAGGGTTTTCCTCCTCAGCCCTCTTCGTATTCTCCCAATTCCTCCCTCCCCTCTGCTCTGCTTAGCTCTTCATATTTCCATTGCAGGTAAAAATTTTCCAGAGACAATCATCAGCCCTGGTAAGAAGGTTGGATCAGATGGTGAAAGAGAACAAGTAAGGACACATCCTAGGGAGCCAAGTAACAGCAGTGAGGGGACAGCTGTAGAAATCGCCCAAAAGGGATCATTTCCTTCTCTGTCTTCAGGAACTGTTAGGATAGTATCAGCCAGAGGAGAGCTTTGAGGGCCTTTTGAATGAACCCCTTCCTACCAGCATCATTCAGCAGGAGACATTGTCTTGGCTCCCTCCCAGGCATGCAGTTATCTCTCTGGATGCAGGGCCTAGGAGCAGCTAAGGAAACGGGACTGAACAGCAACTGAAAGTCGTGATGTGTATGTGCACCCACTCCTTCCTGCAAGGCTGACACAGCACTCGGCAGTCACTGTCAGGTGAGCACATGACTTGTTCTTCTGCTCTGGCAGGATCACAGGTTACACAGATGGATGTGGTGGGGGTCACTTTTTCACCATCAGGGCTTGGGAGGCTCTAAAGCAACTCCCCTTGGTGTTCACTGAGGGTAAAGAAATTAATCATACTTGGGGTTTTTTTTCCCTCCATGTTCTACCCTGAAGCTTTTTTGAATAATGGGGTATTTTAAGCTTTAATTTTTCTTCTCAGTAATTTTTCAAATATGGGGAAGTTTTAAAAAGTTTCAACAGTGGAATGAAAATGAAAGGGTGCATGCTGTGTCAGTGGCAAAGGGAAAGGGAGGGGGACTAGAAATGCAGTCATTTCTCAAATGCAGTCTCTTCTTAAATTACATTTAAAATGTAATTTTAAAAATTATTCACAGCAAATGCAGCAAATAAGAGGTGACCTGGATGTTTTTCACAGAAAAGTAATGCTTTTAGACTTTGCAGGGATCTCAGTAAATATTATTAACCCATTTTACACCATGGGACGTTGATAAATGAGTCATCCACAAATTCTGTGACAGGACAAGGAATTTAAGTCAGACCACCACTTTCTCAAATGTATGCCTTCTCCAGCTGTATTCTCCCAAGTATTACTGTTCTCACTCATAACTGATGATCATTACTTATTTTCCCAGTCACTGTAACACCCCTGGAGAGCCCTTCACTGAGTTTAAAAGCCCAAGGGGTATAGGTAATGCAGGGGTAGTAATACTTGTGGCTGCTCATCTACTTGCTTTTCAGAATATGACTTGGTACTTGCAGTTTACTGACTCCTGAAGACGAACTTTTCAGCTTTGTCTGAAGGGAGGGGCACCACACAGGAGAAATGAATGTGGGAAGGAGGGAAGGTGAGGGGGTGGAAAAATGAGCCTGCTTTGCTGAATAATGAGGAGAGCGAAAAAGAATGGGGAAAAGGAGAGAAAAGCTCGTTTAAATATTTAATCTCTGTTGCAGTTGCTTTTGAAGAGGAGACAAAAGCCTTGGAACATCTTTTGTCTTGAACTAATTCTGACCAGAGCTGAGCGGCATTCGATTGTCACTCTGTCATTTGCCTTAAGGTGGAGAGAAACAGATTGGGTCTGCTACATCAGCCCATCACATCAGTCTCTGTCTCCAGCTATGACTGGTACGTGAGGCTGCGGAAGGTATAAATTACAGTAACATCCCTGCACCATGAGCCCACACTGCCCCAGATCCTGATGCAGAGGTGGTCACTGTGTGTGCTGCCTGGGAGATGCACCTTTCTTCAGAGAGGAGGAAGCTGCTCTGAGGGGTCTGAGGGGTCCACCATCATCAAGCAAATCATTTCACTTTAGGTCTTCAGCACCAGGAGCACAGTGGTTAGTGCAACACATGACAGCAGTATTTTCCCCTTGTCTCTCCCCATTCTTCTGGACATCTTTTTACCCATCCTCTCCCTGCAACATTTCACTTCCTTTTCCCTTGACTTACCCTCTCAAGTCCTGCCTCTCTGCTCACCCATAGTCTAGGCAGAGCCAAAATAAGCACATCTGTCTTGTTTACTGGCCACAGCTGCACCATCTGCAGCACTTTCTGCAGCTGAGGCAGTCCCAAGGATGAGCTGGCAGGACCCACGCGCCAGCCTCAGAGATGACAGCTATATGTGCTGATGATCTGCTGAGTCGACTAAGTCATTAGCTTTCAGTTAGTCCTATATAAACCATAATGTTCAGTTAATATAACTTACCTGCCACACGTTCTGTTTCTCTTTGTCTCTCAGACTGGACACCCAGACTTGAGGACTGCACCACAAGCCATGGCCAGCATCACCCAGTGAGCCAGGCACAGCACCCTGAAGTGGTGCTGGTTCTCTGCAGCCATAGGCTGTCATCCTCTGAGACAGACTTAGACAGATAAAAACATCATTTAGGATTCCTTTATAGACTGGAGAAGTAGGAGGGAGAAATGCCTCCAGAGAGTAATTCATTGTAAGCCTGGCTTTTAAATTGGTAAATATCTGTAAGCTCTGAGAAAGGCTGATTGTCTCTGACTAACCAGAGGAAACAGCTGAGACTGGGAACTTTTACTCCTGGCAGTGGCTTTGTCCCTCTGATCCATTTATTCCCTTTAAAACCCTAAAAGCAAAGAGGTGTTGCCATCCCTGCTTCTCAGATGGGGGCAGATATAATGTGACTTCTCCACCAGCACCCTTCAGGACGTCTTTGGAAAAGCAGGGATTTTTGGGCTCTGATCTCCTGAGCCCTGAGGGAAATCATGAAAGCCTAGCCTTTTGTCAACTCCTGAACTGGGAGCATACCAGAAAAAAAGAAGAAAAAAAAAAGCCCAAGAAGCTACAGCAACACCTCTAGAACCTCTGAACGCTCATAGTTTACAGTTACCTTTCAAAGGCTATTTCAAAAGTAATGTGTTATTTTGCTATCTGTTTGCTAAGAGATCAAATAAAGCCAAGGTGCCTAGTCAAATATGTTCTTATTTTATTTTGATATAATTTGAGGAACTTGACTGGCTACTTTAAATGATAGAGAATACAGCTGAGTAGGAGTCTGGACTGGGCGAATCCAGCCAGGCAAGGATTTTGCATTTAGTTTACAAAAGAGCTTGAGTAGGCTGAGATTCCAGTCTGATGAGATGGTCTCCATGATGACTACACTTCTCTCTTTTTTTTGGCAGAGAACCCGTACACTCACTACATGTGAGATATAGGGATGAAAGAGAAGTTTATTCTCTGTAGCACTAGCGATCTTGACTTTGCTGATTTTTTGCAGGAATTCCTCCCATGGCAATGATACCAGGACGCTGGTCACTCTGTCGGGATCTAAGCTACACAATTTGTTGACAAGGCACCAAAGGTGGCAGCTTTTGGTTCAGGTTTGATCTGAACCAATTACTTAGGAATTGTAAGCATCATATCTTACTTCAAAATTTTGTCTGAGCCATAAAAAGACTCCTCTACTTCTTGCCAAAGAGAAAAGACTCAAGAGCTGACAAAGGAGTCTGGGTACTGTGGTCTAAAAAGAGCTGAGTTCAGGTCATGACCCATTACCAGAAGCCAGAGGTGTTGCAGTGGTGTTGTGCCAAGCCATGCTCTTCCTTCCCAGATTTGAAGTTGTCTGCAATAGAAGGAAGTCAGGAACTGCTACTTCCCAATTCAGCCAATTGTGGTTTGCCTTTGTGTTAACTTGGGGGGCCTGAAATCCACGTACTGTTCAGGCCTGACCTTGGTGGGAGCCGCTGCCTCTTGCAGATGGCTACAGCAGGATGCAACTCATAGCCTGTGTTGTAGCCTTCAAAGTCCATCAACACAGAGAGACATACAGGTTTGTCAGACCATGTACCTGCAACAGCCACGGCACACTCCTCAGCAGCTGCTGATGGCTGCTGTGCAGTGCCAGGAGCATGGGAGAAGGAGGGAAGCATTATTCTGAGAGTGATAATAGAAACCACCTTGTGCTTGAATGAAAAGCAGGAGAAAAAGTACAGCATCTCAGGAATTCCTCAAAAGCTGCACAAATTGTTCAGGAGGGGTTGGCAGGGAGAGGCTGGTCTGGAGACAAAACAAGCAAGGTAGTTGGAGGAATCTTTATGTTCAATGAAGAGTAAATTTACTCAAAGAAAAAGAAAGAGAATTACAGGAGACCAGAAACTATATTTGGATTTGGGAGATTATGGCTCCCTTCTATTTTCTTAATGGCAAAATATCTTTAAAAACTCAAAGTGTTTTTCTTTATCCTTTTTTTTTTTCTCTCCAATTAGGAGTTTCAAGTGGGAAATGCTGAAATACTTCATTTCACATCTTTCAAAATCAATTTTTTTGACATATTTTAAAATAGACTTGTAGTTCTAAACTATTAATTAAGCTCAAAAAGGAGAAAGAATTAGTCCATAAACAGTGACATAAACTGCAAACACGATTTTTCACTTGGGGTTGAACAAACTCCTTGAATTCACCCTAACTGTTCTTTGTTTCTCTTCTTTTTCTGACCCTTGGTCCCACACACTTTCAGTTTGTTTGACTTTTTTTTTGAACATTTTTATTACACAGTTCTAGTTTAGTTTTAAATTTACTTCAATATTAATTATAGAGTATCAGCTACACATCATTCTTAATCAAATCAAACAGCAGTCCTACCATAACACCTTTCAGGTTGAGGGAATGAGAGAAAGTATTCCATATGGCAAAAGAATTACAGGAATTATGGACAGAAAGCCCCTGCTTGGGAAATGAGTCAGTCTGCTTCTGTCAATCAAAAAAGATCACCACAGAAGTATAGATCCTTTAGAAACAGCTTATGAATTTACAGCTTGGAAAGTGAAGTCTCTGCGTCTCTCGTACACCCACGCTAACTCACTCCCCCCACATACATACATAGAGGTCTCTGGTGGAAAGACAGGGAATGTGCAGTCTGCAATGCATATGAACTTTCTGTTTAGAGGAGAAAATAAAAGATTTTTTTCAATAGGCACAAAAATCCCACCCCCTCAGCACCCCTCCTTCCCCTGTGTCTGACACTGACTTCAAGGGAGGAGTTGAGCCAATTATCTGTGAGTCCTACAGAAGGAAAATCTGCAATTTGCCAGTAGTTGTGTGAGAGCGAGGGAGAAAGGCAGGGAGGGAAGAAGAAAGACTTAATTGGGAAACATAAAGAAAAGTCCCTCCTGTCCTAGAGGAGAATATATTAAAGCAAATCTCAGATCAGAAGAAAAGAAACTTGGGGGGGGGGGGGGTGGGGGGTGGTGCCAGGCAAGACCTGGGGAAGCCTAGGTTCACCACAGAAAACTTCATGCCGCCATTGATCTTTCCCCATAGGGTCTGAGGTGGCGTAGAGGCAGGGTGGGCCAGCTGGATGCACCCACGACCCTGCACGACTAGGTGTTTCTCCAGAGACCCTTCCCCGCAGCAGAACCTACAAAGTGCGACTTGCAAGAAAAGCCAGTGGGAGTGGGAGAGACTCTGCCTCTCCTCTCGAACTGAGGCTGTGAGGAGAAGAGCTCACCTCACTAACAGGAAAAGCTGTCAGTAGTTCTGAGATCCGTCTTTAGCCCATGTTGGTCGCCTGATCCAGTACTTACCATCCATGGGGGAACGCCCTCTAGAGCCCTGCAGTCCTTCCCAATTCTGCTAAGTTCCCAGGAAATACTGGTGAAGAACTGAGCCCAGAGCAAGCAACGTGGGATCCACAGAGCAACAGCCTTTTACAGCAGCAGCCGCCTCTGATTGAAACTATCAGCTTCATCAGACTGCACCAACACGCAGGACTGCTTCTCCAAGGAAAGAGAGGTAAGGAGTTTGGGATGAAAGTAGGAAACAAACATCCCACAGGAATGATTCTGGTGTGCATGAAAATTACGGGGATACTAGCAGTGATTAACAAGTGACAGATCTGTTATGCATGGTACAGTTTGCATCTGCCTATGTCCTTTTTAGTTGGATGCAGTGAATTACAGTGGGATGGCAAACAGAGACACAAACAGTAGCTGAAGACCTTGGAGTGCAAGAGAGGTAGTTCAGAAGTCTATTCATTGATAGGGAGTGGTAGGGAGCATAACCCCTGGTGGGAGGATGGAAAACTAGGGTGTAAAAGCTCTAGACAGGTTGAAGGAAGAATGTCTTTCTTAGGTATCTCTCTCCAGATGCTCAGGATCAAATTTGTCAGCACCTCACTGAAATTCAGACAAATGCTCTTCAGAGCACACAAAAGCAGGTGCATTGTCATTCACTCCAATATCTGCCTATAAAACAAGCAGTGGTGGTTAGCAGGTAGCAGACAACAGAGGGAGTCAAAAGAAATGGGGTTTAATCTTGATTTTTGACAGCTGTTTCAGCTCTCTCTGGGTGTATGAGCCTTTCCCTTTATTAAGAGGAGATAACACTCATTGCCTACATTTCTATAACATCTTTAAATCTCTGTGCTGTAGCATTATAAAATACTAATGTAAAGTTTCTAGCATCAAGCCAGTGCATAAAGCAGAAGGTACCACTGGGAATTAATCTATGCTTAAGCATTTAATAAACTGGAAGGAAAAGATGTAGATTAAAGCCAGCTGGAGGTTGTTTGTCTGCTCATTCTCTTCTGATTGATTTTGCTTTATTTAGTACATGAACATGTGGTCTCTTTCTGTTTCCTTTCTTCTGCCTTTAATCTTTCTCAATGTATGAGTCCTTGTGCTCCCCCCCACCCCTGGGTGTGAAGGCTGAAGTTTCATTCCTTTTCTGAGGAGGAAGTACGACAGATTGTATTGAACTAGAGAAAAACTGGAGTGGGGGGATAAGAAGAGAAAGCATAAAACAGAAATATAAGCTCCTGGTTCAATGGCACGCTTTGAGTCACATTTGCAGCAGAGGTGATGAGATGAGTAGCAACTCTATGAATCAAAGTGCTGAAAAGCATCTTTTGACTTCATGTGAAATGAAATGCAGTCAGGAAAGCGCAAGAGTCCTCTTGACAGGTGGAACGAGGACATCATAAAGTGACTATTTAATATATTAAAATCTGCATGTCCTCACACTCCTTCACCTTCAGCACATCTACATCCTTGGGGCAAAGCATCCTGAAACGAGCATGTGTCTGCACATAGGATTTTGCCTTTGATGGGGCTGGTAGGCAGTGGGATTTAATGACCAGAGCTGCAAAGGTGAGGGAAGGTGGGAAGGAGAAAGAGTTTGAAAGGTAGGAGTCCCAGAGTCTGTTCACACTTCCCATTTGTTTGACCTTCGGTGGTCACTCAGCTTCCCCGTGCCCTACTCTCCCCATCTGTAGGTAGCTGTGGCAGTAATTCATTCTTCAAGGTGTTCAGTGGCATTAACTGAGGTCCAAATCAGTGGAATTCATTTAAAGGTGGAGGACAGAAGTGCCTCTTTCACTAAAGGTGCAAAAAAACCCCTCCAAGCAGCTGCAGTGACACAGTCCACCTCTTTTGCTGTGTGATGGGAGTTTCTCTAATTACCAGCAGCTCAGTGGTTACCTGTCAGTCAGCAGTATAATTTGTAGGATTTTGGCTTGTAAAGCTGCTGGCCAGGATTAGGCTTCCCACTGTGCACATTCTGTACAGGACATACAAGGCATTTGCTTCAAGAGCCTAACTGTGTTCACTCCCAGATGCTGCTGCAGCAAGTTGTACAAAACTAGTCTTCAGCAGGTGTGAACCAACACTTGCCCTCATGCAGCTACACTGGTCCATCCCAGTTAGATGTTGGTTAGAGAGATGCTAGGACAAAGGTTGGACTTGATGACCCTGGAGGTCCTTTCCAACCATGATGATTCTGTGATCCCAGTCTGAAGAGCTGACTCATTTCTACATAATGAACATGTACTGTATAGAAGTTTGTAGTTTTTCTCACACAACGTATCTCCCTGCTTTTCTCTGTCAGCTAAATAAAGCCTGAGAGGACAAAAGCATCCCAAAGCACCTCTCTCACCATTTGTCTGCCCACGGATGCATGACAGTATTGACTAGCTCTGTAGGAAAGGGCTGACTCAGGCTACATGGCAGTGTTGCTTCAGAGATTGCATTTGGTGTTTCTACACTGCTGGAAATGAGTCCTGTTCTAAATAAAACAGTGTCCAATCCAAATACCAGGTGTGCTCCTTGCTGTCATTCCCACCGAGGCAATCCCAACGGTACCATAATTCTGCATGTGTGTGTCCATCCAAAGCTGGGTTCTGACATGACTGCCTGGCTCTAATATGATGCTGTCCTGCCCGCTGACTATAATTCAGAGTGTAAGCTACTCTTGAGGAAAGTATTGCATTTTCTTCTGGGCTTTAGATAGGGCTGGATGTGCTGTTGGTGTGCAGCAAATTATAGCAATAATAACAAATAGTAGTGTTTCTCTGATGCCTTGGGCTATAGCACAGTGCTTGTAATGATGTTGGATCGGAATTCCTGATACTTCTTTATTTAGCTGTGACTGTATATTCACTGCTGTTTTGGTGCTCAGCGCATGTTAAACAAAGTAAAAGATTTTAAGCTTTTGACTGAGATAAGTGTCAGCTACATAAAAGCTGGGGAGATAAAATTCACTTGAGGGAAAGATAGGAATCCAGATCTGGACCCAGAAATGATCTTCCAGTGTACATAAAGTACTCGCATTGTAACATTAAATAAACAATACCTAAGTTAAATAAACAGCACAGTGGGAACTTGATTATTCTTTAATAAGATCTTAGTAACCAAAATAAACTCTGTCAAAAATGTCCCTTCCTTGCTTTAATGGTTATCTTTCCCCATACAGGGGTTATATTTTTCCTTTCGGCACATAATTCACTTGAATTGGCACATGAAAAATGTCTGAGCAAAACCTCTCTTTTTCCCATCAAAGTTTTCTGCATCTGAGTTCCATGTCAAAATGCGATCTACAAGGTCTTGAGACTCATTTTAGTTGTCAGGGGTTGGAAATCTTGTATAATAGCTGTTGAAGATGGCTGTCCTTCATCTTTTTTCCTGCTTGTCCTTAGCACCCTCAAAGACTGTGACACCCACAACAGCTGTGTATGTATAAAGACAGAAGCTCCTATGAAATGTGCATTTTTCCAGTTCCATCCATTGCCAACCATCCTGCTGCAATGCTGATAATTTGTTGATAGGGAGTGCCCACACTACTAGTCCAAACAGCAAGACTAAAATCCAGTTTCTAAAAGGTCACTGGAGGCACCAATCTTTGAATGTATCACTGGCCAGTGCTATTTTGTGGCTCAAGCTCCCTGCTTTAGCAATGAAGGTTGTATGGGACCAGCTATTTAAAGTTACTGAGATGTCTAGCTTCCACTGATATCAAATATGATTCTTGTTTCTGTCCAACTTTTGCTTGATCTCAGAAAATGAGTATTATGCGCAGCTCCTATTTAGGCAACCAAATGAAATGACCTAGGTCCTAATGGCAGCTGCAGTGGATGCCGTATATTGGGAAACCTGACCTCTGTGTTTATGTGTCTAAATGAGAACCAAACTCCACTGAAAGGTCTGGTAATGTCTAAATGACGCAGATGGTGGGAAGGAACATGGTGTCTAAGTTGAGGCAGCAGTTTGCTGATAAAATTAGCCCTCAATGTTTAAATGAAATATAAATTTAAGCCCATGCTATTGTCAGTGTAAATGCCTTCATTTTTATATGACTTTAAAATAAATGAAAAAAACCCAAAAACATAAAACCACACACTCACACAGAAGAAACACTCCCTGGAAATGAGACTGAAAAAATTTAAGCATTTCCAGTGAAAAGGTTTCTGTATGGATCATTGATCTATTAACCAGGACTGTGCTCCAGAGCACTCTTTGACAACATTGTGGTAAGGAGCTGCTCTTCTCCCTGCTCCATTTAGTTTCTGGTCTTTCCTCCAACTCTGCTATTTCCTCTTTCAGGACCAAGCAATGATGAAGACCATGTCTGGTGGAAACTGCACCCTGAATGTGCCAGCTAAGAACTCATACCGCATGGTAGTGCTGGGAGCCTCCAGAGTGGGGAAAAGCTCCATTGTCTCACGTTTTCTCAATGGCCGGTTTGAGGACCAGTACACTCCCACCATTGAGGATTTTCATCGCAAGGTCTACAACATCCGGGGAGATATGTATCAGCTGGACATCCTGGACACCTCTGGGAATCACCCTTTCCCTGCTATGAGGAGGCTTTCCATCCTGACAGGTAAGAAAGGGTGACAAAGTTTGCAGAGGGGGAATGGTGAGTGAAAGATCATAAGGATAGACATCAGCTTTAAACTGTAGCCTGGAGATGACTGATTCCTGGGAGGCAGCTAAAGGGACTTCTTGGTTTTATTGCAAGATGTACTGCTCTAGAGAGATATTTCCTGGCCAGGATGCTCCAGGCACTATAGGGTGTGCATTAGCCACAGAGAAGTCCATCGGATGAATGACTGAAACTGAGATTTTGTCCTACTTTCTTTCCCTCCTACCTTCCCCTCCTGCTCCATGTTTTTTATTGCAGTCACAAATAAACAGCTGAATAAAAACTCATGGGCATAAAGAGCAGCAAGGGACAAAATAAGCATGTTGTTATAAGATACAAGCAGTGAAAAACAAATATAAAATGCGCAGGAAGGGAATTCCAGACAAGAAAATATCAAAGATTTTAGTTTCCTAAAATTTCCAGCTTGATTCCCTTGATGTGATATTCCAGTAAAAGGATAGCTCTGCTTTTACCCTTTCTGCCTAGTCTATATTTATCAAATGTGTAAAAGGGATAAAAGGGAAAATTGTGGGCTCATTCTGTACATGTCATTGGCAAGCTGTTCCTGTTGTGAGCTAAGATGTATTCCTTTATCGTGAAAGTGACACTGCAGATATATTCAGCCACAGCTCACCTACTTTCTGGATTTGCTATCTACCCTTCTAGCTACTCAGTAAAACATGATGTTCACATCTGACCAGGCTCGCGTCCACATTGAGTGAGGTCCCAGGGCCAGTTTCTGGGCTGCAGATGTGAGCTTTTGTCCCTGAAAGCTCTCTTAGCGTGTTCCACATGAATGTCATTCAACAGGCATTGATTTGCGTTATTTTATATTTGCAAAAGGAATTGTAAGTCAGGAAATGTCAAAAGGAAATGCCAGGGGGTCTGTGTCATTTATGTATTTCTTTTTTTCCATGGTCTGTTTCTCTTGAGCAAATTACATGACAGCAGAGCACTGCACATTGGGAAACCTCTTATTCCTGACTTAGCTGGTCAGAACTGACTAGCTGTAAATCTTCAGTTCAGGTGTTGCTTCGTGTATTGTGTAATCAAAAGGCCAAGGATGAGTGGCTACTAGCTCTCCACTCTTCCTGGTGTCAGAACAGCCTGTGTTTTACACAGAAATACAAATGAAAGGAAGAAAAAGAAAATCAAGGTAGCAGAGCTGAGATAGAAACATGCTTATAACAGAGAGTACAATGGACAATAATTTGCAAGTCCAGTGCACCCTAGGAACACAATTGGATAGGGCTGAAGCAACATCGTAGCCAAAAGCCTTTTCCATAGCACCACAGAAAGATGTGGGGAGTTGAGTAGAGTAACTGGAATTAAAGTACAGCAGAGTGAATAGATTCAAAAGGACCAAACAAAAAATATGGGGAGAAGATAGCAAATGAATCTATTGCTTTTTAAAAATTAGCTCCTCTGGCACAGGCTGCAACCAATGAGCCTGTAAAGTATCTTTTTTTAATTGCAGGGGATGTTTTCATCCTGGTATTCAGCCTGGACAACAGAGAATCCTTTGATGAGGTCAAGAGGCTTCAGAAACAGATCCTTGAGGTCAAATCATGCCTGAAGAACAAGACCAAGGAATCAGCTGACCTCCCCATGGTGATCTGTGGCAACAAAAATGACCACAGTGAAATCTTCCGCAAGGTACGCACAGATGAAGGTGAGAACCTTGTCTCCAGTGATGAAAACTGTGCTTACTTTGAAGTTTCAGCCAAGAAGAACACCAATGTGGATGAGATGTTCTATGTCCTCTTCAGCATGGCCAAGCTACCTCATGAGATGAGCCCTTCTCTCCACAGGAAAATCTCAATCCAGTATGGTGACACTTTCCAACAGAAATCTTTCCGGATGCGCCGAGTCAAGGACATGGATGCCTATGGCATGATCTCTCCCTTTGCTCGCCGGCCTAGTGTCAACAGTGACCTCAAGTATATCAAATCGAAAGTTCTTAGGGAAGGTCAGTCCAGAGAGAGAGAAAAATGCACGATCCAGTGAAGGGGGCTTGCACTTCTGTCTGAAGTCATCATCCACATGCAGTGCCTTAAAGAAAAATGGTCTGTGGAAGCACAGAATGGGCTCATGGGGTTCATTGAGAAAACGCCACATGGAGAAAAGATAACTCTTCCTGCGGATTCTGCTGACTCATGAATGTGAATAACATCGTCCTTGTAAATGACCACGAAAAATCATATGCCTGAGATACAAGTGCATTCCCCTGTCTTTGTAATGTTGTTCCTCTTTATTCCCCTTTTTATTTAAACAATATAGGCCTGAGGAGTAAAGACATTTCAACCTCGTCCTTACAAAGAAAGCAGGTAAAAAATGCACAGAAGGCATTAACAGTTACCCAGCATACAGCTCTTGCTAAGAGAGAGGAGGTGATGTCTGTGCATGCATGTGTGTGTCTGTGTGTCTGCGTGTATGCATGTGTGGAGCACTCCTTTAGAAAAAGCAGAACTTGCATTTCAAAGGGCAGCAGTCTTAGCTGAGGTTTCCCAGGTTGGGAGTGGACTCTATATACAGACACACGACTCAACTTCTGAGGAGATCTGCACTAGAAGATCTTGATTTTACGGTTGCTGGGACAGTGATCATTTGACATCAACATGAATGTTGTTTAGTATTATAGATTTTATTTGAGGGGTTTTTGTTTTGTCTGGAGGTGGGTTCTTAGAAAAATCAGATGGCAAGTGTGTTTGATATCAAAACAGTATCTACTTTCTAGTGAAAGATGTTTTTCATCTGTAAAACTATATAATATGTACATTGATTGAAAGTGAAATTGTTCTGCAAAAAGCCAATACATTTGACTGCTTTGCAAGCCTGGTGTGATATTGCTTCTCAAAGCAGCCACATCAACTCTGAATACCGTACTACAAATGCCACCCTTTGCCTTGGCTACTGGAGCAACGGTTCCTTCCTCTGCATATATCAGCCAAGACTGACTAGATTCATATGTAGGCTTAGTCTACTTCAGAGGCAGGATTGCGTTTTCTCTTAAAACTAAGAAATGAAAGGTTGTAGGTCTAGATCCATCATGGTTCTTCGGTTAATATGCCTCTAGACACTTTGTTCACGGTTTTTCCTGTTGTCTGATGGAGGCTGCCTTGATGGAAACCTGTGCACTGCAGAAGCCCTTCAGAACAGAAGCTTTGTGCTGGCTGCTCAATCAGAGCTGAACTGGCTGGCCTGAGAAATCTCGAGGCCATCCATTCACTCCTTCCCTTTCTCAGCCCAGTCCAGGCTTCCTTGTCTGCAGCTCTATCCCTGTTCTACTTCTGGCTTTTTTCCTCAATGTGCTCCTGTAAGCCCTCAAAGCCCAATATATTCTCTCAGATATGAGCTTGCCACTCTCGCTGACTGGAATGAGATGTATGCACACAACTGAGGGTAAAGCATGCCCCAAGGCTGTACACAACAGTAGAATATATATGTTATATATACCTCAGAATGACCTTCAGAGATCTTGTCCCTCCCTCACCCTCAAATTCTGTTCTTGGCTGTATCTGCCTTGCTGTGTCCTGGGCAGAGCTGTGTGCTAGTTTATGCTATAATTTGACAGGAAACAAAGAATGATGGTTGTCTGTAAAAATTAGCCTCTGGGACTCAAAATCCCATATTCATTTATCAGCTCCACCCTTCCTTGGTACTGTATATTGACTGGTAAAATACACTGTTCTTTTATTCCTGTTGCCAGGGCAGCACCTTTCAGACCACATCTCTCTTCCTGTCTATAAATATGTACATGGTTTGTGATTAAACCTGTTTTATTTATTAGCTGTGTCGTGGTCCTTTTTACTTTCTCCAAGAATAATGAGTTAGGTCCTATTATTTTTTGTTGTGCAGGTGGAGTTAGGCAAATGAGTTGTGGGTTGAGAGCCCTGATGAGATCTCTTGTAAGTTCTGGAAGAGCCTTTTATGTCCTCCAGACACCAGGGGCTACAGATCTGTCTGTTTGGAACAGAATGGTGTCAAGCTCTGGAACTCATGTCCCACAGGGACATGGAGGGGTTGAAGATGGAGTGAGAAGGGCATAAGCACTGGCCATTGATTAGGTTAAGGGGCTCCAAGAAGCTAAAAGAGAACGTCCTGCACTATAGACCAGGTACTGCCCTACAGAGCCTATGTCTGCGCTCCATGGCCTGCTGGATAAAGCTGAATTTTTAAAGAGCCTTCATATTCAGCAAATCTCTGCCTTTGTCTTACAACACTGACCTTCTTGCAATTACTTTCTTTACTGTCCTTCCATCTCCACAAAGACACCAGCTTTCTTCACCCTTCCATGTCCTCCCATTCCTGCCTTTTATACCATGGATATGAAACCACGGGGGATGGAAAAATAAAGTTGCAGTGACAACAAGGGCACAAGAGTAGGGGAAGCTGAATACGAAGGTACTCAGAGATATGCTGGATCCCATGGGAAGGCCAGCAAGCCTCAGCTTCATAGTTCAGCTTGGCCTGCCAATGCTCAGAGTGAGAAGTACCTTAGAAACTGGCTGGGAACAAAGGTGAAGCAGCATAACAGTCACCCACAGAAACAAATGGCAGTAAGCAGGTAATCTTATTAAAGTAATCCTCATCTTCTCTCTGCATTTTGTTACTGATGGTAATTGCTTTTGAAGTTAGATTGTCATGCTCCTGAGGACTTTTTTTTTTTTTTTTGCTTTTATTATACCATTAACAATCATTCTAATAATATTCATATATTATTTGGGCTTGAGAAGCACTTACAGCCTCTCAACCAGAAAGTATGCGCATCAGTTGTTTATTCACACTTAGAAGCCATCATGTTCTGTGGAAAGGGCTGGGACTGGAAAGAGAGCAAGGCTACCTCTATGCACAGGGGCATAAGGCAAGGCAGGATGAGCAAAGGAGAATTGTTTCTTCCCTGCTAACCACTGAATGTGTTTGGTTGTAAGAGAGAGCAGGGAATTACTTTATGAGAAACTTTATTACATGTATGCAGAACCTGGGAGATCCTGAAAGGAGGAAAGGGCAGACCTACAGCCAGAGGTGATTAAAAGGGAAATTACTTTCTCCCTCTTCCCCTTGGCATTCAAGGACCTGCCCAGAACTTACTGTAACCCAGGCAGTCATGGAAGTGCACAGGACTAAGGGCAAGTCTGGAGGAAGAGATCCATCCAGCAGAGATGCTGCAAGCAGGTGTACCCTTACTTGGTCTTACCTGGCGTAATTACGTTGTTTTATTCCAACAGCTACCTTGTCCTACACTGCAGTATATAAACCTAGCATTAGGGATACAAAGCCTCGATTATATTTTTTGTGTACTTACTTTCAGGACAAGGAGAAGGGACATATACCTGACTGAGGATCAATCACAGTCGCGGAACAAGACAAGGCTCAGATTTATTTTGTGCGTTGCTCTATACAGCAAGAAAGTCCTCGTTCTGAAGAAACTAAAAGTCAATATATTATAGGAGCTACTATAAATAATGACAAAAATCTAATTAAAGCTACAGGGTCAGTGCAAATCAGGAAGGAAATAGTGGTCATGGTGAATTAAGTAAAAAAAAAAAAAAAAATTGAGGGTGGGAAGGGCAGAGAAAAATCCTGTTTTGACATGCAGAGGACTAAATTAGGCTTCTGTTCTGAAAGATCCCCAGGAGGACTCATGCCACCAAGCCAGCCTCCTGCTAGAGAGAGGCTTTCATGGTGCAGCCTCACCAAGATCATTGTCTCCTTGAGACCCAGGGGTGCAATAGGCCATATTGTCTGGGAGGTCGAAAGGGTTTGTCATCACAAAGGAAAGTAGGAAATGGTAGGATAATTTTTAAAAGGGCAGCAGAAGAGAAAGGAGCTTCAGAAGGGGGCTCACAAAGGTAGGATGGCAATAGGAGACTGGGTGGGTAAAGAGGAGAAAAGATAGGCTAGAGTATATGTTAAGAAAGTATATTTCACCTTTATGTCATCCTTCTCTATACACAAGTCAAATCTGAAGACTTTTTTTTTTTTTTTGTCCTTCCTCAAATGTTAACTGCCACTTACTGCTGTGTAGGGCCCTCCCTCTACCTCTCATCACACCTTTGCTGCCTTAGATTCACCTTCCTGTCATGCATCACATTGTGGGCTGCCTTGCACCCCTATGCCCGTGTCTTGGCTAGGGTAGAAGGTTACAGGCAGAGGTGTTTTTGAAGTAAGTGATGATTATTTGATTTGATTTGAAATCACTGTTACTCTTAGGGGTTTTATTAACATTATTGTCTCTGTAAAATTACATGGTGGCAGGCTCAGATTAAAGGGTCTCCTTGGAAAAACATATAAAACGTGATATAATGTACATTTTCCTCACTGGTTTCTATAGCAACAGCCTTTTCTCTGCACTCAGAAAAAAACAGAGAATTTGCAGGGGGGAGAGGAGTAGCAGTGGCTCTGCCCTAGATCTTTCACCTCTGAGTCATCATAGGAAGTTCTTCTCCCTTCAGTTTCTGTTATGTGGAGAAACAAAGATCACTGCCCACCTCGTAGGCCACTCAGTGTGTCTGGTAAAGCTGGGGGAGGGATATGTTACCATAGATAAAAAAGTAATTTCTATGATGCAATTGTAAACTGGGGCATTGCTCCTGGCACAGTACTTGACATGGGGAATACACAGCACAAACTGCTATAAACCCAGCTCTTGATTAGAGCTAGCTATGAGCCTTCGCAACTTCTCTCTTCTCAGCATCTTCACAGACTGCCATCTGGTGCAGTCAGAGCCTGAGACTTCCCAGAGAAACATTTCTTTCTACTCTCATGACAACATCAGCCAAAGACCTTTCTTTGCCCCTGCCACCATTGGCCATCCATAGCACACAGAATCACCCTAAATCCCAGGCATCATGTTCCTAGAAAGTTATTGACAGTTTGGAGGGAGGCCAAGAACTAGCAAAAAAAACATTTTATGAGCCTAGAGGGATTGACTTGAGTAAGCCTTAAGAAAACTCTGAAAGGGGTGACTCTGTGCCATGTAGGTAAACAAAATCTGAGAAAGGCTGGCTGAAAACTTTTAGATGTGTCTGAAAGGTGGAGATGACAACTGAGACAGCACTTTATTTAGACTTGGACAGTGGCATATCTCAGTGGGAACAAGAGCATTAAGCAAGACATCAGAGGCAAAAGAGCAGGGCAGACTTTAGGACAGTGGAATCTACTGGAAAATTTTCTAAGAGATGTCATGAATGTTCCATTAAGAAAACACTGAGAACATTAAAATCTATATAGCCAATGGGGGTAACCTGGTGTTGGCAGTGGACTAGACTGGCTGAGGCACTAGGTTATTTTGAGCCCTCACACTTGTTTCTGTAATGGAGCCTGATCTCAAGTCTGCTTCAAAGACATTTCCTCAGACTGCCTGTCCTCACTGCATGTTCCTGACCCCCCAAGTGGAGCGTTGGTACTTCACTGGTCCCCTCCAGTCAGATGACTAACAATAGAGACAGGACTTCTTATGTCAGACCCTGCTTCTTAGAGCATTTCCACAAAGATCCCTATGAATCGTCCATGAGAATTTTCTTGTGCATTTGTTTATTACTCAGAAGTATTTGATGAATGATTTATGCAAATGTGTCCTGTGCTTTGGCTGGGATGGATAACTAAGATTAGATCAGATTAAGCGTGAAGACAGGGAGGAGTGAGGTCACTATGTTTCAGGACATCTCGTAGCAATGTAAAACAATATAAATGATAAAAAATTCCAACTTGAATATGTGTCCTCACATCATTCTGACCTAGAGGAAAGTGAACTCCCCCTCTCCAGCTGTTCCTCCCATCCAGGTTCTTAAAGGAGGGATTTCAGGTGGACTGTATCTATTCAAGAGTGTCCTCTCCCAAACATCTGGCTTTCAGCAGTTAGTATAGAACACTAACTCTCACATGAGAGCACTGAATAGTTTAGATTGTTTTTAGTGATATGTCTTGAATTTTGGAGTTAAAAAAAAAAACAAGGAAAGAACCTCTACAGCTGTGGTGAATTACATGGGCGGGGTGGGGGGCTAAATTCTGGCTCTAAGAAACAATTCCTTTGAATATTGAGACCTTATCTGGAAAACTGCACAAGTCTGTTAAGCTTGTGGTCTTTCTATAGACTGTAACTGGGTGTTAGGTACCACAGGTTTCTGTCTTATTCTTCAGGTCAGAGATGTAACAGCCCCTAGGAACAGCCCCACCAGTTTCCATACTCTTTATATAAATCAGCATCTTGATTTCCCATCCCTGACAGTGGGCCAACAGCATTCACGGGAGAGCTGAGAGAGGATAAACACCTTCTAGATTGTGAGGAACTTGGGTACAACGATGCGTAAACACATGAAAAGGTGAAGAGGCAGACCAGAAACAAATATCACCTCAATCAGGAGCTGAGCCACTGCATTGCCTGCTACACAGGAGAGCAATTACATTTTGTATAATCCCTGATTTCCGCACTACCTACAGTCTTGTTGTCCTCAGCATCTGCTGAGCTGGCAAGTCCCAGGAGCCTCAGGATTAAAATTACACACTGGCCACCCACTGCTCTTCAATCATTATATACCTGTGTGCTAAACAGTAGCATGCTGCAGAAAGGTTTTTGCTCAGGGACCCTTGGGTGGATGCACAGCACAACTTCTCCTTCCACCCTCTCTCTGCTGGAGAAATGAGTGCCTCAGGGAAACACAGTCTTGTTAAACGCAACCTGGGGGGTAGAGGATGGCATAGGGAAGATCAGTGGCATCACTTTTGGCTGGTCCAGGGCAGAACGTCTCTTCTTTTCTGTCACAAAACAGTTTGTTCCTTCCTGGGTGGCTTATTGCCAAGGCAATAAATACATGTTTCTAAAAAGAAATAAAATAAAATAAAAAGGAAAAATAAACACAGAGCAACAACTTGTTCTGGAAATTGACAGGAATCTTGCCAGAGGCAATGGATAAGGGGTGACAGGGATGAACAGCTCTCTTGTGGAGTCTTATTAGAGAGTGGACTGGAGCCCTTCACAGATACTCTTTATGAGATGCTGCCATCTGGGAGAAATCCAGATTGGCAATTATCAGAGACAACAATTCCAGCTGGCCATAACACTGCCAAAGCAGAAATTATCCCCTTACACAATGGCACTGACTCAGACTGCTTGCAACTTTTGTCAAGCTTGGGACAGTTATACAAGGTCTGTCATTAGTCATGGTGGTATTTATTTGTATTACAGAGCCCTGCCCACAGACCAGGACCCAATTATACCAGACAATATACAAATGCACAACAAATAGATAGTCCCAATGTAAGCAAAGACTAGAGCAGAATCTTAGTCATTAACTGCATCTGCCATATCTAGCCTGTGCCTCACAGCATCTGTCTTATCCTGTGATGGCCATCTACCTGTTTCCTAGCAGCATCCTATCTGTAACCTAAAGTGAAGAGAAGCTGCTGCATGCAATATTAATCCACCACTCTCCTGATTAACATCTGAAAGCTAATTATTTCTGTAGAGAGCTTGTAACTACTGCACTGGTTCCTTGCAGTGGTTCCTAGAAGCCTTTCTAAGGAATGATCTCTTAGGCAGACAGAGCATCTTTGTGCTGCATTGGTGGTCCTGTGGTTGCGCAAGCTCCAAGCCAGCCATGGCTCATGGTAGTTCAGACCTAACTCCAAACTCCATCCTGTCATGACATATGGCTGTCATGAAACCTGAATCTGGGCAGGGTGAAGTGAGGCAGCCATGCTGGCCTTGACAAGTCATGGCAAAAGCCTGCTGACTGCCCTTTCCTTTAGTGACCAGGTGATGCCTCAAGGGATGTCTGCTCCTTTCCTGCCTGTAAGCCATAGGGACTATGGGCTTACTAGGACCACCCATAGCTCTCAAGGGAAAAAAAAGAGTCATATACTACTAGGAGCAGGGTATCTACCCACCTCTGAAATACAAATCAATAGAACATAAGACATTTTTAGCCACTCAGGATTTAAAGTTGAAAGCAATGAAAAGCACGGAAAGCACTGAGATTCCCCTCAGTGGCCTCTTTGTACTGCTGTAGCCCACACAAGAGCTGTTATTTGCCCTTGATCTCCCAGAGAGGAATACCTCTGGCACAGGCTTTGGCAAAACAGTTCACAATATCCTAAAACTTTGTTTTCTTCCTACACAGCAATATCGTGGGAGAAAGGTCTGCCCTCAGGTAAAACCCTCCCAGATGATACAGAACCAAGCTGATGGAGAGCACCCCAGCAGCAGCAGGACACTTTTGTGCTAGACAGTGAACAGATGCATAAAAAGTGAACACTCTTGGTGGAAGAGAGAGCCTTAGGGATATTTTCTATCCCTTCTTCCTGGGACTCAACACATCTTCCCCAACACATTTTCTTTTTTCAGACAAGAAATTTGCCAAGGAGGAAAATGTCTGAAAGCACTTCATTAATTAAGGACCCTTGAATTTTGTGGATTTTCCATGAGACTTCAGACTCTGAATTGACTTTTGAAAATGAGATGAGCTTAGTCTCACTTAAGCACTTTCTCAACTTTAACAAATTGATTCCATGAAAAGGTAAAATTTAAGGACTGAGATTTATCAGGAGAAAACATTGTTCTGAACCAAATTTCCACTGAAAGAGAAAACGGAAAAAATAAGTGATTTTACATGAGAGGTGCTTGAGTAGTGAAAGTTTTCTTAGTAAAACAAGAACAGCCTGAGAGGCCCTTCTGCTTCCCTACTCATTTACATCAGAAAAAAAAGAGAAGCTTTCTGCTTCTTAAAAGAACTGAGAAAAGGAATGTATTCCAGAATGAAATGTTGTTTTACCATTTTTTCCCATAGTATCTTGTTGTCAACCAGGAATTAAAGCAAAAGAGACACTGGAAGCCCAAATATAATCTGTCATCTGTGCCCCAACTTGGGTTTGGCTGGGTCTATGTCCCCTACCTCTACCTTTTCCTTCACTGGCTAAGGGAGAATCTGAAGTAAGACCAGATAAAAGAGCCAGTTTTTTCTGGACTAGAGGCATGTGGGGTTCTCCAAGAGTTGGAGGCCGTAGGAAGAACAGCATTAGCAAGTGAGTGGGAAAATTATCTCTGAATTAGCTCTGTCTTGTATCGGACACTTTTCTTCTCTAGAAAGGTCCTTATCTCTTCTGTCCCCCTCCACCTTTTCACAAAGTCTAGACAGGGAAAGATAGCGCCTGCTATTTCTAGTCCTCCTAAACTTCAGGTGAAAGCTTCCTCTTCTTTCTGCTAAGCCAGAATCAAGAGGAAAACAAATGGCTCTGTTAAGCTGTGTCTATACTGCCAGGTATTCCCCATTTTGCATGTCAGCCCATGTGCTCTGACTGTCCTCACCCATCTGCATGTAGTTGTGCACTGCAGTGTCATGTTTGTGCCTGCTTGATGGCTTTTAGTCTATGACCTTGCACATATGCTCAAGCCTGCTATCAGTGTCTCCACAGATGTAGCTTCCAGAGTCTATTCCCTTCTGGCACTGCTGGGGAGATGGCTGAGGAGACAAGGGCTTTTCCTACACGTGGCACAGTGACCCTTCCCTGCAACACGTTGTGCCTCATCTCACAAAGCCTTCAGATGTCACTTGATGCCATGGGAGCAATACAGAGAGTGACAAGTGGCTGCCAGAACTGAGGGTCTTTCCCTGGATTGGTGTCGGGCAGAGCATTACAAACTGTGCTGCAAAGAGTAAGACCAGATTACAGGAGCCTTTCTGCATTTCTGTGTCGCAGTGCTTGTCCTGTTTGTATCCCATACCAAATATGACACACCGTTTTGGTCTGCAGAGAAAGGAAACCTGAGTGAATACCCTAAAAAGGGACTTGTGGTATGCTCCAACAGATGCATGGCCTGCTCCAAGGAGTTCATTGTGGGGCACAGGCACAGACCATCTCAGAATAAGTAAAGCCAAAATTACTTTAACTTCAGAAGTGAGAAGTCAGAAAGAGAGCACTGTGGAAGGCTTGCATTGCAATGCAATGCCAGTTGTGCAAGGCTCACTCAATAAACTGTGCCACGTTCAAGCAGCTTGACGCTGGGGTGCTTACAGAGAAGCACAACTGAGCCCAGAGCTTGGGGTCAGCAGCCTGAGAGGGATCAGAGTATGTTGGCACCACACTAACAAGCTAGCAGGGTAACTTCAGGGACACGCAGGTCTTTGGCACCATGCCAACAAGGCAGCAACCTCACAAAGGCTTGATGCACGATAACTGGTCCAACAGTTGTCCACCGTGACAGGAAATGTCAACACGGCCCATGCCTTGACCTGACTCCAGCTGAATATGGGCACTTAGCCAGAAACTGCTCTCTGGTGGGGTGTACTGCCTGTCTGCTTGCCAGAAGGGGCAGAGAGGGAGCAGCTGTGTGTATTGAAAAAGGTCAGGCCAAGAGCTGGCAGGAGTCAATATTAAGGTTCCCCCAAACAGCTAGAGTCCATTTACTTTCTGGAGCCTGGAATGGGCAGAGAAGAGAATGCACAAAAACGTGTGCAGGAACTGGGAAAAGTTAAGCAGACAGAACCATCACTGGGTGAATTCTGTCCTGTGGACAGGAAATGTTTCTTTGAGATAGTTTTAAACCTTTCATTTTCTGCCTCTGCTCCAGAGGCCAGAGGCAAGAAGCCTGACTATTTTTAAAGACAAGTTTGACGCATTATGAAGGAGCTTGTGTGATATGATAGGCTGATGTAGTCAGGAAATGGACACCCTGACCCAGGAGAGGCATTACAGTGCTGCTCTCCTGTGCTTGGGCTCTAGAGGTCTGCAGGCTTCACTCTCTTTCTCAGGAGGACACAGGAAAAGAAAAGAAAAAAAAAGCCTTTAGTTTCAACTCAAGCAGAAGTAGTTCTGAAGAAAACACTAGACTTTGGGAAGCAAACTCAGATGAACAAAAACATGTCTAAGGAGATGAGTATGTCAGATGTCCCCTTTAACTAACTGACCAGTAGTACTATTCCTCGGGTGGAGGTTTGACATCAAGCCAGCAGTGGTAGTTGGGCACCAATGGCCTACGACTTGCTGGGTTGATGTGAAAGCACCAGCCCATGCGAGGTATCACAAATGCCTGTTCCTCCAAATTAGGTGTGAGAACATGTTGCCAGGGTGAGCCCATACTAGCACATAATCTGATGCAAGCCCAAAAAGCTGGAAGTGTTGATCTTGAGTGTTAACCAAGATGTTAACACTGGAAACTAATATCCCAAAGACTTGCTCTTTTATACCTGATCAGAAAACTTAAGAAGCTGTACAGTGGTTAAAGTGGAAACTTATCTGTTGGAAGTACAGATTTCATCTTTGGCTATAACTCTCCACTTCTTCCCCCAGCCTGGGGAGCACGGATTCCCAGCTCCTGCCTCCTCACAGCAACAGCAAATGCACATTCAGGCAGGGGGAGACTAGAAACAGAAGACACCAAGAAAGCTGTGAGGGTTTCCCACTTGGGCAACTACATTCTTTGGTGTTTTCCTGCTAGGAGGTGGAGTGATATGAACCTCTGACCTGCAGAGAGGGAGATAATGTGTGGGAGACTCCCGCCTGTTGCTGGTTTTTGCTCCCCTCTAGCAGGGCTTATGCGGCCTCCAGATTCCATTCTCTGGTCCACTATCACCTTTCACCTCGACACAGAAGAAAGGGCTTTGAGGTGGCAGTTTTGTTAGAGGGTTTACAAAATCAAATGCTCAAAGGCAAGAGGCATCTTGGCTGTGAGTATATTAATAAATTAAACAGTGTAAGGGTGTGTTACCAGACTCCAGAACTGAATCAGCAACTCTGTTAAATTATTTGTACATTCCCTGTCACAGTTTTGACCTGGACCAGGGAGGGGTCCTTCAAGACAACCCCTTCAAGCAGTCTGTGATTTTAAGGAGTTTGGAGGATAATGAGGTTTCATTAAGTGAATCCAGACCTTTCCATTCCAGTGCCAGAGAAAGACCCTACATTTACTTTTCTAGTACAACCATATCCTTCAGTACCATTGAAGAAGCAAAGCAGAAAAGGTTACGGGGTTTAGAAGTACCTCTGATGTTACCTGCTCATAGTGTGAAACAACATCATCCTTCACATCTCTTTGATAAACAGAGATGTAGCTGCTTCCTTCAGCTCTATCTCTGTTTACAAAATGGCCCACTGGCAAACTCAGGGAAATAAACCAGAGCAGGCATGAAATCCACCCTTTTGGAAGGTACTGTAGAGAAACAGCAGTACATTTCTACATCTTTGTCTCTGGAGTGGCAAAAAAAAAAAAACAAGGCCTGTGGAGGAGGGACGGACGATTGTTCAGAAAGAAAAGAAAATTAGGCGTGAGGGCAGGTCATACAAGACTAGGTTGCCGACTCTAAGCATGCTTCAAGGGTCTCATGCCAATTTACATTGCCCTGCTGATGCTGCTCAAAAAGCCTACATGTAGTTGCAAGTCAAGTTACAAACCTTCAGCTCCATTCATCTTTTGCATCAGAAGAACCTGGAGCACAACAGCAGTAAATTAGTGCCAGCTCTCCTGCTGAGATAATTCAAAGTATCTTTCCCTGCCCAGCAGGGACTGATTTTTCACGCCGATCACATATTGTGATGAATATGGAGGCATTTGCTCATTTAACTGGGGGGAAAAGACCAAACTGTAAAACCTTCACTAAATAGGGCTTTGGGGAGGAAAACTTGCTTTGTTGATTCTCCTCCACTCAGTGAACTACTAATTTCAATGAAGAACTGTGCCAGCCATGGGCAACGATACAAAGAGATTGATAGATCCTCTCTATTTCACCGTCACATACCTATTAGGGCACATGTACATTCTGAGTGAGGCTTGTCAATCACCTCAGTGCTTGATATTGTCCCTACCTCCTACACCACTGATTAGTGTCACTCAGTGAATGAGCAGAGAGGGCGCGGAGGCAGCTTCTGCCAGCCGTAAGAACTTACTTCAAGTCAAAGCTGTGCAATACAGCCTAAGATTCATGCCATGTAGGTGGAGGGGGGAGGAAAGGAAAACATCTTCGCCTTGAAGGACTCATGGCTGCTTTTATTTACTGTAAAGAAGAAATACTCTAGTTTACTAGAGGGCAAGAGAGAAGGTACGTTGATTTTAGGAGCACTGTGTGATGTCTTGGCAATGACATGGTTCAGGGTCAGAGTAGGGGAATATACTGGGAAATTATGCTACTTGTGGAGGGTTCCTGTGAAAGCAGGTGATCAGTATCCATCTGCCAGAGATAGTTAGACTGTCTTTATGGGATTAGCTCCACATGGCAGGAGCCCAGGAGGCTCTGCAGTACGATACAGAGGTAGGGAAGGAAGGAGGGAGGGAGGTGGGAGGCTAGTTTCCATGTCTACCTGTTGACAGCCAGCATCTTGGAAGCTCAGTGCAGAAGGATTTTGCCAAAGGTTGGTCTAAGGAGAGGTGACATGCAGTAGCTAGAAATGGTGCTGAGCTGCAAAGTTCTGAACTGGAATCTCTCCAAAGGTTGAGCATGCCTCGGAGCTGGAGCTATGGTCACCATCCTGTGAAGGCTTAATTTGGATGTTATGGAGTCGGGAGGGGGGACGGAGGGGAGTCCTAAATTAAATCTGTTTGAAGATGAACAGGAATTTATGCCTCTGACTGGGGTGTGACACAAATATCTGTGTGGTTATTCAGTGCATTGGGAGTCAGGGGTTTTGGAGCAAAAGGAGGGAAAGTCTTGTCTGCAGTGGGACAGAGATTTAACTGTATGGTATGAGTTCCACCTTCTGGAAAACTAGGCTGTTAATATTGCTGAGATAGACACGGTGAAGCTTAGGAATGCTAGGAAAAGCATACAGGGGAGCCCAAATACCCATCCCAAGACATACCTGGAAGTCAAACAACAGTGGCGTGCCTGATGCTGAGCACCCACCGCTTCCACTGATGGCATTGAGATGAGAGCAGAGGAAGGGCATGGGAATTGCAATCTGGTTGGACTGGACTTTTATAAAAGCCATATCATTAGAGTCTCATGAGCTTTGACATCTTCAGGATGAAGAGCTTGGACAGGTCAATTTTGCTGTGGAAAGGGAAAAATTAAGGAGAAAGGATGTAAAAGGAGATGGAGAGCTGGGAGAGAGCTCTTGAGGGTAGTGGTAGGTGCTCATGCAGTCATTTGGGGGAAAGAAAGTACTGGGGGCAGTGGCTGCTCTTCCCAGCATTAGTCATCACTCCCCACACAGAAGACTGCTAGGAAACCCAGCCAGCCTCAAGGGTCCTGGTGGAGGTGAGGTCAGCTGCAGGAGCAGGGCTGTCTTATGTCTATCCAGATGACTGCTGCTCAAGGCTGTCCTACCTATACCCAGATCCACCTCAACTTTCCTTTTCTGTAAGGCCTGTAGAAGCAACAGCCCCTGTGCTTCTGGCCCTAGGCAGCACCTAGCACATGGGAGGGAGTGCTCTGGCTCCTTGGGGCTCTAACTACAACCCACAAAGCCGTTACTAGCGTTAAAAGGCCATTATGTGATGCTATAAAATTAAGGATGACAACACAGGCTGATTCTACACCCTCTCACATTGCTGACAAAGCCCTGATAGAGCAGGAGTCCTTTTTAAGGCAGTGATGGGCTTCTTCATGAGGCATTCACACTGAGGAACTGATCATTTCACTGTCAAACAAAAGCCATACGGCTGGATTACATACACAAATTACTCCATCTAGAAATAGACGTCCACTTAAGGGAAAATATGTTTCCAAAAATTATATTGTTTCCTACAGTTTATAAGCTTTCTCTTTTTTTTTTTTTAACAGACTTTTCATGTCAGTCAATTTGGGATTGGTTTATTTTTAACTGAATTAGTAAACTCCCATACACCAAACCCTCTGTGTAGAAAGAACAATCTCTGCTATTTGGTTTTGTTGTTGGTTTTTTTTTTAATCACAGAACAGCTATCACATTTTCCACTCCATCTTCTGTCCCAAAGTCTTTCATGTCATTGTTATTCAATGGATCTAAGATCTGTTTTTGAGGGAAGCTTCAGCTTCAGAAGACCCAAAATCAGGCCCTGTGAGCTTTTGAGTGCTCTTAAGAATGATAAAGAGAAGCAAAAAGTTTTAATGTGACAAGAAATTAGTGCAATGATCCAGTTTACACTCCTGAGAAAGTACATGCAACAGTCCTGGCATCAAATAAATGATCCAAGATTCACAAAGCAGAAATCCCTGCACCTCTCACATGTAATCATTCCTTGGAGGCAGTGAAGAGAACAGGACACACGGAGAGAGGAAGAGGCAGATCTGGTTGCTCGGGGTGTTTGAGTGCCGCATCTTTCTTCCGGGCTTGTCCATCTTTTGTGGCTCAGCATTACCATTCTTCAGCAAGTGCTGGGGTTGGATGGAGGTGAGAGTCCCTGTCCTTCCCAGGCCTCCAGCAGGAACTGAAAAGTCTCCTGGAGCAGCATGCTTTGTAGGAATACTGGGCTGGAGTCGTCCAGCTGTTTTGGCACCAGGTTACAGCAGTATTTCAACCCTCTCCTATTTCCTCACCCCCAACACATGAACCTTTGGTACAGGGCAATCACAAATGCAGGAGAAGCCAGTGGTGTGCACAAAGGTGCCAGCGGGGGCCAGAGAATGGGAAGAAGGAGAGGGGAGATCCAGTTTGCCTGTACCATGCTTAATATGGACTCTGGACACTAGCATGTAATGGGGGGCCTGGTGACTCTCAATGTGGGTGCCTCCCCCAGATTTCCAGGGGCCACCTTGCGATTACTCCCAGAGAGGTAAGTGAAAAGCATGCTGCCAGTAACTTCAGAAATAAGTAGGAGTTTGAGAAACCATTTCCCAAAAGTCAGTGAACCTCCTAAAATCCTTGTTGCGCTTCTGTTTTGCCAAAGTCTCTCATCCACAGGGGCTGGCATGAGGGAGAGGGGCTCCAGCCGGGCTGCTGAGGGACAGGGCAGCACATTTTTCGCGCGAGGATAAGGACCCTCACACACACCCGCCACAGCTGGCAGCCACAGCTCACACCGCAGCACTGCACATCACTGCACAGCACCCTCCTCCCTCGCTCAG